>CAMOHE010026958.1:40314-94337 GCA_946598075.1 Artocarpus hirsutus
ATTTAAAAATTTTATAAAATATAAGTATACAACAAAATTTGCAATGCAATAAAAAATATTTTAAAAATATACGTAAAAACCTTTAATTAAAAAATTTTAGGGGGCAAACTAAAAGTAAAAGTGTAAGAAAATCTTTTTGAGGGGTCAAAGTGTAGAAGAGCTCTTCCCCTAGGCCTTAAGCAGCTAGGCCCTTGGCCCCATGAAACTTTTTTAATTTTTTAAAAGTGTATTTTTTTTTAAATTATTATCCTTCTCAAGGGAATTGAAATGGTCTTCCAGCGCAATAAAAACAGTTCGGAGATTCAATTATTGTAAAAAGAAATTAAAAAAAGAAGAAGAAGAAGAAGGGAGACAATGTGAAAATAAACAAGGATTTATTTTGTCTTCTAGAAGTCCATTTGGTTCATAGATTTAAATAAAAAATTTGAATGAAAATTTAAATTTTTGTGAGAGAAAATACTATAGCAAAATGATTCGAACTGTGATTTGAATCACAAAACAAACAGACTCTAGATCTATGTTCATCATAAACCAGTTGAAATTACATGGAAGGTTCAAGATATTGGTTGAGAAAAAAGAAGAATGTACTTATTTCAGTGTACTATTAATAATTTATTTATACACCGTTTGAAAAAACGATTAGAACCAATGGTTTTGGTTTGATAACTGTAGCATGTAAAGGTTTTATATTGTAGTTTTAAATTGTAACATGTGAAAGTTTTATACTGTTTATAGTTGTAATTGATTGTTAGAACTGCTCTTATAAACGACTCATCATTTTATCTAATAAGTAACTATAGCTAAATTTTGTCCTTATATTTATTCTAAACGAAACATGAAATTTTCCTATATTCCTAACAATCAAAATCGAAAGGGTGTTTAATTTGGAAATAACAATTCATATTGCGAGCAGACATACACTCTCGCGACAGATATGTGTGTATGTTTTCGATCAAATAAAAAATTAATTCCCTATAAAATGCTTAAGAAATTAAGTAACCGTTACAGAATATATAATATGCAAACTACTAGGCTAGAAGTATTTTAAAAACAAAACGTTAAAGACGAACAAAGATTAGAAAAAGGAAAAAAAAAAAGTGTACGTATTAATAATTTGACACTGTATATTGCAAATACCTGGAGTGGGTGCGTCAGATGGCGTTGAAGTAGTATCTGGGGATGAAGTAGTCTTTGGTGGAGGTTCTTGATCAGAATTAGGTGCTCCGGATGATGGCATTGGATTAGCATTGGGTCCCTCAGGTGGTGGTATCGGATTAGAAATAGATGCTCCAGATGGTGGTGTTGGTATAGTATTGGGTGCCTGATCAGGTGATGGTGCTTGATTAGAACTAGGTGCCTCGGATGCTGGTGTTGGTGCAGTAATTTGTGCCCCAGATGATGGTGCTGGATCATAATTAGGTGCTCCAGATGGTGGCGTTGCGGTAGTATCGAGCGTCTCTAGTAATGGTGTTGGACCAAAACCAGGTGTCCCAGGTGGTGGTGCTGGAGTAGTATTAGATGCCCCAGTTGATAGTGTTGCATCAGAACTAGGTGTTCTAGATGGTGGTGTTAGAGCAGTATTGGGTGCCCCAGATGGTAGTGTTGCATCAGAACTAGGTATTCCGGATGGTGATGTTGGAGTAGGATTTGGTGCCCCAAGTGGCAGTGTTGGAGTAGTATTGGGTGGCCCAGTTAGTAGTGTTGCATCCGAACTAGGTGTCCCTGACGGTGGTGTTGGAGTAGGATTTGGTGCCCCAGGTGGTGGTGTTGGAGTAGTATTGGGTGCCCCAGATGGTAATGTTGCATCCAAACTAGGTGTCCCGGATGGTGGTGTTGGAGTAGGATTTGGCGCCTCAGGTGGCAGTGTTGGAGTAGTATTGGCTGCCCCAGATGGTAGTGTTGCATCCAAACTAGGTGTCCCGGATGGTGGTGTTGGAGTAGGATTTGGCGCCTCAGGTGGCAGTGTTGGAGTAGTATTGGCTGCCCCAGTTGGCAGTGTTGCATCCAAACTAAGTGTCCCGAATGGTGGTGTTGGAGTAGTATTGGGTACCCCAAGTGGCAATGCTACATCCGAACTAGGTGTCTCGGATGGTGGTGTTGGAGTGGGATTTGGTGTTCCAGGTGGTGTTGTTGGATTAGTCTTAGGTGTTTCAGGTGGTGGTGTTGGATTGGAGGATGACGCCATTTTTGAAAGTAACTAATAAACTCCCAAAAGATTTCAGGTATCGTCTTCCCTTAATGCACCTCCTTTCAGTCTTCTCATTTGCATATAATTATATAGCCTTCAGCCAAAGTGACCAAGAAGTTTCCGAATCACCATTCGAGATTCAATCCTTAGCCTTGTAATAAAGCAAAGGTATCAATACTTTGTCCCCATCTTAATTGATTACAAACTTGATACTCGTGCATTTTGATCTTCTTCTTTTTTCCCCTTTCATTTTCTTCATGAAGAAGATAAATGGCCAAAATGACTCGCTTTTATAAAAGTTTACAATAATTTATTTGTCATCTATCACCATTTTTCCCGGACACATTGCAACACACAAAGGAAATGCTACTAAAGCAGCAATATTCCCTATTTTAAATTAAGAATTTGTACTTTTATAATATATTTTGTCATACACAAGGTTTCTTCTTTTCACAAAGCTAAACAAGACAACTCCAATCCAGTGACCAATTATTTCCTTCTTTTCTATGTTTTTTTTTTTTTTTTTTTTGCTTTGAACTTCAATATTCTTAATTGATTAGTATATATCAATACTGAAACAAGGAATAATTATTTGGATAAATTCTTTGCCTCAGCAACAAGAAATGACTCGCTTTTGTTATGCTTGGAAAATATCCATCACGTATCCCTTAGGTTAACTCTAGCATGGATTTTTCCCCCTTTTTTGTTTACTTATTTGTAAGGAAATAAGTGACCTCTCTTTCCAGACTATCATATCTTATGTTGAGCTGTTGTCCTTTCCTTTAATTTGTTTTTTTTCCCCTCTGTTTTGGAACATGGAAACACTATTAGACGGCCCAAAGACCGCCTTTACAATGTAATGGCGCAAAAGACAACACCAACACCCCCCCCCCCCACACAAAACGGGCCGAAGAGCTTTGCTTTGCAGCAAGCTCAAGTACTGTATGCCTGTAAGGGGTTGGGGTTGTTCCATCAACAGAGAATGGTGTTTTAACCGTAAAATTGGGCTTTAGTAGTTTGTTTTACAGCTATTCACATTAAAAATTTATAACATATGATCTATATTGAATTATTTTTAGTCACAAATTAAAATATTAAAGATTTAATCCAAATGGTTAAAATACTTAACCTCTACTAATTGAACAAAAATACGTTATTCATTATAAAAAACTGTCTGAACTTTAACACCAATGGTCCTTAAACTTTAGGATCTCTCTTACTTTGCTCCCTGAACTTTAAAAATCACCACTTTACCCCCTAAACTTTCAAAACTCTTAACTTGTCTCTTGAACTTTAAAAACCACCACTTCACTTGTTGAACTTTTAAAGCTTCTCACTTTACTCCTTGAACCTTTGATTTTCCATTCAAATAGACAGAATTAAACCTTCGTGATTCATACATGGGTCATCTGTAAGGACAAAACTGAGATTTTATTATCCGAAGTTTTGTTTCACATTTACACCCTCACTTAGAGATTCTTTTTTTTGAAAAATAGAACACTCATTTAGGAAGGTTTATATACACATTTTTTCTCATCTTTAATGCATAGCTCTCATTTAATAAATTACTATTGTTTGCCAATAATTTCTCATCTTTAATGCGTAACACGTCGTTAATGTAAGAGATCAGATAAAAAAAATTATGTGATAGTGTACACGTGAAATAAAAATTGGAAGTAATAAATTTCATTTTTTATACTTACAGGTGACTTATATACAAAGTACATGGCTTAATTTTGTCTATTTGAACGAAAAATCACAAGGGGAAAAGTGGAGAGCTTTGAAAATTCAAAAGACAAAGTTAAGAGTTTTGAGAATTTAAGGAATAAAGTAACAATTTCTAAAATTTAAGGGGTAAAATAAAAGAGCTTTAAAGGCTATTAATGTTAATAACCTTAAAATATAAAATAAAAGGCATAGGGAAAGCATCATTCGCGGCCATTCAAGAGTAAAAAAATTATGAAGATAAAGATTTGACAAACTTAACGAAAAGTAAGATTGTAGGTAGGTCATATTTATAAGATTCGGCTTTTCACGCATGCATAATATTCTGCATTATTTTCCGTCATCGCGAACATTAATTTTTGTCTTCTACACTGGTATGCTTACATGCATTAGAATTAGTAATGAAATGATAATTAATTGGAGTAACTCTATATGCCACAAAATTAGATGTTCGAAAAAGAGAAAGAGAAAATAACCTGACAAATATTAGAATTTTCGAATAATGATCTATCAGTATTAAATTACTTCAAGTGATCTGTCAGTATAGTAGTTGAAATTCTGTTAATCAAACACTCTTGATTAATCAACTCTAATATTTAACATTTCTTCACAAAAAAACCTCTAATTTTTAACATTGCATAGCGCTCTTAGAGTATTCAAAACTTGAAATGTTTCGTCAATTTTTTTTGTGCAAAACATTTTTTCTTTTTGAAACATTTTTCTCCTTTTACGCTTCCGAAATTTTTTTTCTCTTTTTCTGTTTAGAAATTTTTTATTTTTATTTTTTGTTAATATGGTTTAGAAAACAATAGCTGAATATGTTTTAGTTATCTTTTGCTTTGTCCTCATTAAAGTACGATATATCAAATTACATCATGTGCAAGAATTCTACCGTCGTTGCGGCAACAGAAGGAGAGAAGAAGAAGAAAAAGAAAAAGAAAAAGAAAAAGAAAAAAGAAAAAAGAAAAAGTGGTCTCCCCTTGCCTTCGACGCCAAGAAAAGTATAGATTTATATAAATAACAAAAGTACGAACCTCAACAAGGAGCCCATTTGGGCTTGTAAGAAGTTCTCATCTTTTCTTTTCTTTTTCTGAAAAGAAAGTTCCTATCTTGTTGGAGACAAAAAATTAAGAAACATGAAAAAGCGCTGTACTAATTTACAAAAAACTGTGATCTTCCTATAGGCATCCGGGGGTTTCTATTGATTTAATATGGACAGTCGATTTATTATTTTTCAATCTTGTCTATTTATTAAAATTCTATTACCATATATACACGTGTCTCCGTTTAATTCGTTTTGAATGTTCTTCAAACCACAAAAATCCGTCTTATACTCTGAAAATTTTTAAATTATTATTTTATAGAAACACTTAATAGACAAATTTTTAAAAAATATATATGTAGATATATTCAAATTAGGTATATATTTTAATTTAACAAGAAAAGAAATATATATATATATATAACCTAATTTGTTATATACCTCTTTCCCTTACTTAAATTTTATTTTATGTTATTATCAAAACGCAATTGCAAGAGCTGGATAATTTTAATAAGATAACTTACATCCCTGATGTTTATTCTATTGACAAATTCTTAAAATTAAAATTATTGGTCATCTTAAAAACAATAGGATCATATAAGAAAATAATATATATCAATTAATTTGATAACAATGTTAGTTCTACGTATTTTTATTATTATCATTGTTAAAATATGGTGATCCGAATTCAATTTGCCCCTATCCGAAAAGCTTATGGTGCGATAATTGTAGTGAAAAAAATATGGGATTTTTCATAAAATCTGTAGTGGTAACGGAGAGATTAAGACTTTTATCTTTTTTGGGCCGTTTAGTTTATGTTTTTGGGCCCATAAGGTTTTGTTTATACCTATGTATATGATATATTGCCGAAGGGTTTCATGATTATTGAATTTTAGCCTCCTTAATCGCCTCCATCTTATAATCTTTACGAGTTTAGTGATTTTCTTCTCCTGTGCCTGTGATTTTTTCCTGCCTTGGGTTTTCATATAAATCTTTATATGTTCTTGTTCTTTGTTTCTATCGCATTACTTTCATAACGATTATAAAAAGGTTTTTTTCGTTATAGACATGAAGAATCTGCTATGCAATAGAATATTGATAAAAGATATTTTACTTATATGTATTGAGAAAGACAACCCCAATAGTCTTGATAATGAGGTTTTTAAAAAGTATTTTCAAGATATTAAAATCAGCTAGAGGCAGTTTATAATGTGCTAACAATTAATTTAGACTAAATTTTTGTTTGTTTATACTAATCATAAAAAAACAATTGACTTAGATTAAATTTTTTGGAAATTTTTATGGTGAAGAAGACAATTTTATTCCATCGATGTGCATGAGTATCTTAGTCATCGGATTGGCTTTTTAACAGTCAAATCTACAATTGAAAACAATTCTGTATCGTGTAATGTAAATTTTTAACGTGAAAATTTACAGATCATACTATTAAAATCTGAATCCAATAACAAAAATATCTTAGTTTACTAGTGAAGCAAATTTGCCTCTCCATCAAAATAATTGTCTAAATTTTTGTTGTAGTTATAAGTAGCCCCTTTGATAAAAATTTCTAGCTTCATCATTGCCCACTCCCCACCCTTTATCAACAAATTTTACCTTTTTACTTATATTTATGTTTCATAATAATTAAAAGTTTCAGTTATACCCTTAAATTTGACTTTAAATACATCTATTTTAAAACAAAATCTCACTTAAAGAAAAAATCAAATATATATTATAACATAAATTTAAAACTTTACGGTTTGTAAATTTAAAAGTGAATGGAATTTATTACAAACTTAATTCATTTGAAAGGACAAATAAAAAATAAATAATAAATAAATAAAAGAAGATAAAAGAAAAATAAAAAGTTCAAAAACATAGTTAAAGTATTGATTTAATGTCAAACTGTAGCTTAATTACGTGCCCCTGAAAAGTTTTCGACGCTCCGCCACTAGTTTCACATTGTGTCGATTATCTAAACATCGTCCTTATACTTGACTCTCAAAAGTTATTCCCACACAATCAAATCCGTCTTGAAAAAGAAAAACAAAAATTCAAATCACTCTGCCGTTTTAACCTAAAAGAAAATGCCAACGACTAGGCAAGGGTAATATAGTAATTAAAAGAATGAGAGATCAACAGCTGTAATATGCTCGTTTAGTCCGATTATAGGCACCTTCAAAAGGAAAAAAAAAAAAAAAGATTATAGGGTATGTAATATGAAATGTAGAACTGTAAATGTTGCCGCTAGTCTCAAATTGGATTTGCTATTTTTCATATTTAGCATGACACTAATATAGTGTAACGATTGAGATAAAGATCAAACTAACAGGAGTGAATTACATGTTGTTACACCATAAACTATGCACTTTGTATATAATATATCTCGAACTTTTAATCTTGATACAATGTATCTTAAATTTTAAAATTATTAGCAATTAAAGTTTAATAGTTATCTTTCATTTTCGTTAAGTACTCTTTTTTACGCTCTACCCTTAAGAATTTCACATGCGAATTTCATAACAAAATTGTGCATTTTTTTAACATACTTGTTAACTATTAGACTTTAATTGTCAATAATTTTAAAATTCAATGTGTATTTTGTCAAGATTAAAAATTTAAGGTATATTATGTAAAAAATGAATAGTTTAGGAGTATAACAGTACAATTTATTCAAAAAATTTTAAAGGTCGAAACTTACACTAGGAGGCCACTTCTTATTCTTATGAAAATCTAATATTGAGCTTACTATAGATGGATGTTGGCTATAAAATTGCAAATGAATATGTGAAGCCGCATGAATATTGTTTTAATTTCTTTTTTTTTTGTAAACTGTTTGTTTTTTATAAAGATTGTTTTAATTCCTTAATTGAGCAAAATTTTGCCTGTCTAACATAATTTTTAGTGCTTGATACTCTTAATTATGGCGAGATTTCAACGTAGATATAAAAGTAATTTCCACCATAGTAACAAGACAACTATAAAGGGAGTGCCTGCTTTTATTTATGTATTTATTTTTTGAGAATCACACTAATACAAACTCATGAAAAGAGTACAAAACTCATTATTAGGTATTTAAACTGAGAAAACAAGCAAGACACAAAAGAAAAAGACCAAAAAAAAAAAAAAACCAAAACAAAAACAAAACAAATCATTGATGACGTAATCATACTAATATTTATTTGACTAATTTATTCTCGGCTGCTAATATTTAAGGTTGCACAATGAGTTTTGCACTAGGGTGTCCTTTCTTAATCTGGAATTGTTCTCCCAACCCAAAATGTGCCATCAAAAGCCAAACAAAAGTTGCAAGCTCCCCACCTTTGCTCAGTTGCTGAGCATGCGCTTCAGGCCTGCAATGACTCGCCGCGTACGACAACATCTCAATCCAAACACTCGTCAACACCTTCCACTTCTCGTTCTCAAACTTCTTAAGCTCTTTGGCCAAGATACAGGCATCAAACAACACGGATTTGCTCCTATCTCCCTTCACGGTCACCGGCGGAACCTCGGTGTTGACCCCAAGTATTGCAACACACGCCGATGTTTGATTCCTCGGTCCCATCCCTTTCCGGGCAAAGAACTTCGTCGCCTCAGCGGCCGTGTCCCGGAACCTAATCTGCCCTATCCCTGCCACCACCGACATCATCGTAGGCTGCAAGATGAGCAGATACATCAGGTAATTCGACAGTATCCTGCTAAATTCTTTACATTCATCTTCATTACGCTCAGTTTCACTAGTAGTGGTACCACCACTACAGATTTTGGAGCAAAATTTCTCCCAACAACTACTTTTACTCGTGTTCTTGCTTTTCCCTTCGTCTGCTTGTAAGCAGAGCTCGGTAGCGATGTGCCATAAGAGAAGGCTCTCGTCATAAGCGCGATCGTCGATGTAGGGAATTAGGTTGTTGATTTTTTCTTTGTTCCAGTCTTCGAGCAGGCGGTAGGAGCCCCTGGCTTCGTAGATCTGCTTTGAGGTCTCGGCGTCCTCGGCATCCTTTGCTTTCTTTTTCAGCTCGTCGAAGATCAAGTTCCATAGTTTTCCAGGCATTCGGGTTCTGGTGGCGTAGTTCCACTCGTCCAGAAGGCTCCTGGCACCCAGATAGTCGATGACTAGGTTGACTCCGCGGTACGAGTACTTGAGGATTCGACTGTAGACGTTATTAATGAGTTTAGTTCCAGGGCTGGAAGCTTCACTATTTGGGATCCCTTCATCTGGACGTTGTTGGAGGCAATATGATATGAAATTGTATCCGGAAATAGACTCGGACCACCTGCCAATGAAAATGCTAATTAGTATAGACAAATCGTAGATTTATAGGTGGTTCGGATTGTCAATTTCAAGTAGAAACATTGTAACAATTTAAGTTTTGTGGCATAAACATTTGTAATAAAGCTGTTTCGAACTGAAATGAGAGTGTTTCTAAATGGACACTTGTTCTTCAATTTGACTAGAGGGTAGAAGTTGCCGTTAAGATGATATTTTTAATTTTGATAATTTAGAAGAATGACCATCTCTAGCAGAGATTATGTTAAGCCCTTATTAAACACTATAAAATTTATGTAAACACTTTCTTCTGTTATGTATCAACTTAATTAAAAATTTATGGGAGAAAAAATAAAAAAACATAAGAATTAGGGGCGGCAGATTCTCTAATTTAAAGAAAAATTCTAATCATGTTTATATTTTAAAAGTAAAATCACATAGATATGTGTGATAGTCTACAAGTAGTTGATACTAAATTTATGGCTGGATATAAGCGTAGCGATTACCATCATTAATATGTAAATAATAGGAAGATTTTTCAGCAAGGTAAGAAACAAAAAAAAAAAAGGATGTTTACAGTTCTAAACCGTCAAAGTTTTAATAAGCTCCATTAGATTGTATGATTTTTTTGTCCACTTTAATTTAGAAATTTTGTTGTGATCTAACGGTTTAAGACTATGTCTTGTTGATATGATTTATAATTTTTTCATGTATAACCCTCCTTTTTAAAAAAACTAATAATATTAATCCTTTACACGTTATACAATAATTTCTGACCATGAGCGCTATGAAAGCATTCATTGACTGTGATTTCAAGCTTATATACTCACCTGCGAAATAGTACCTTTCTCCACAACCCGAAACAGCAAGATCTCCACTGACTCTTATTCGGTTTAACCCAGTTTGGTCTCTTCAAACCAAGGAAATTAGTGTACGAAGTTTTCAAAAACTTATTTTTCTTCACAAACTTCTGCAAACCGATAACAGTCCAATCGGAGATGACGACCATAATCAGAGCAATGAAATCGAGGATAATGGCACCAAACAAAAGAGTGTACGTAACTCTCACATCGAATTCCTGGAAGCCGTCCTTATCGGCCTTAAAAAACAGCCCGAGCGTAGCCACAACTGCGGCGAACCCTATGAAACGGAACACGTAGCCTAGCGTCGTGTGCACAACGACAACCGTAGTGTACAAGGCCTCGTAGATGAAGTTGAGCTCGACCTCCAACACCCGAAAGGCGTCCTTGGCGCTCCTAGCATTGAAGAACCTCCTGCTCATGTCGCGCTCGCGGAAGCTGAAGATGGAGTCCACTATAAGCCCCTTAAAGATGTTGTAAAATTGGTAGGCATAGACAACAATGTCGATCTCCTCCAAGTCGGCAGACGAGATATCCTCGTCGAATGACCTGGCGGGCTCCGGCGTCATCTCAATCTTCGTTGGGAGCCTGGCCTCCCTCTTTGAGGAGTACTCTTCCATGAGCTTCGCATAGTTGGGACCGGGGTCGGGTTTCTGGAGAAGGGACTCGCGGAAACTATTCAGGCTTGCGAGGAATAGTGAGCGGGTTCGCTCGCTATACTTGATAATTCCGCCAAGGAACATCAAGACCGTCGGGATCCATAGTCTGTTTCCGGGAACAGTCTGGATGAAGACGTAGACGGTAGCCAGAACCTGGATCGCGCATAAAGAAAAATGATAAATATTATTACATGTTATTGGTATTTTCCAACTAATTATAAAATGTTACAAGTTCCATGCATGTAATAAGATTAATTTTAAAGAATAAATAGTGGGGTAATTTGAAATTGTTATTCCCAAGTTGTCCTTTAATTTCAATTTTTGACATTTTTTAGGCTTAGGGATGCAGAATTGGAGTTTTTCATTTTTAAGTGGAACAAATATGGTTTACTACTAAACTATGCATGCAGCTATTTTGACATTTCTTTTAAATGTTATGTTTAATATATTTAGTATTTATTTATGTGATCATGGTGTTAAATTAAAAAAAATGGAGGGATACCTATATATAAAAAAAAAAAAGACAACAAATTAACTCATACCTAGCGTGCCTATATATATATATATATATGTTCCACCAAATGAATAATGTGAAGAAACTTGAGAGACATACTCATGGGTTAAAATTATATCCAATAAAAGATTTACATTTCCTTTACCCGTAAATAATTTATTTACGTAATAAATTATTTACCAGTAAATATAGAATATGTATCTTTATCATTTAAAAATTATGCTATTTATTTCGAACACATTCCGAAAATATACTAGTTACCTTTTTTTTATCCCAAAGCCTAATAGAAAAAAATTCATTCGAAGCAAAAAAAAAAAAAAAAGTGGGTATGATGTAATCCCTGGAAACGACAACTGACCAATGCATGTATGTTAAACATATGTATATACTGGCTAGTTAAATTTCATTAACTCATACTCAAAAGGCCTGTTTACTAGAAGAAGAAGAAGAAGAAAGAAACCTGAGTTACGAGACCCAACAAGTGCCTAAGCCAGAGCTCGTTATCCTCACGAGCGAAGGCAGTGATGGTGTCGGGTCCGCCGAGGTGGAGGAGAAGGAACGGCGCCCAAAAGGCCTGCAGAATGTCGTTTTGGAACTCCTCGGAGTTGGTGTCGGAGTCGTCGTTCTGTCGGCTGGAGATATGGCCGATGGCAAAGTTAGCGGCCCAGTCGGCGAGCAAGTAGGCCGTCCAGAGCAACAATATGAGTACCTTTCTGGAGTTGCGCTTTCTCAAGGGAGAGGCCAGGATCAGGAACGTCTGTAGTGCCAAGCTGAACAGAATTATGCTCCGGACGTTCCATTCTCTCCACAGCTTTCTGACGCTGCTTGGTATTGGAGATACCATAATTATAATTTAATAATTTACTACTTTGATCTTCTCTAATATCTAGCACTGGTTTCTCTTCTTTTTTCTAATTAGTTATTTCTCTCAGACTTTGTTCATGTAAGAAAATATTTGCCCTCATGAATCTACCGATCACAGTATACTAGAGTTGCTAGTTACTTACACTCAGCTTCAGATTGTGTATATATATGCGTGTGTGTGTGTGTGTGTAAATTTTCTCATTAATAGAAATATAACGGATTGCAAATGTGCAATGCTCAACAAATTGGAGAATCAGTACACCTGGTCAAGTGCAACATGCGTGGTTTTTAACTGAAGGTATAATAATGTTGTTCGGTAGAAAAGTTATAGCTCTATAATTTTATATGTCAACCGTACTATGAAGTGATGACGTGCTACAATATAAAACAAAAATAAACTATAATATAAAGCTTTAACATGCTATAGTATTAACAAAAATAAACTATAATGTAAAGCTCTAACATGCTATAGTATTAACAGTTTAAACTCTCACAGTTTCAATTGTTCTCATCCTAAACACTCCATAATTGTTGCTAATCAAACTATTAGGAGAAAAACCAGCATTATTATTAATTGATTATAGCTAATAAAGGGGATGAAAATGAAAAGAAGGGGATGTTGTAACTTAGTCATGGCTAGTAATTACATTAACTAAATCCTCGCAGGTCATTTAATTGCTAAAATTTTGTAGTATTTAGCTCCAAGTTATGTGGTTAGATTTTTCAAAATAGATGATATGATACATAAATTATGAAAGAGTAGAACAATTAAATTTTTTTTTCATAGGATGGTTTATATCTATATATCTTATATAGATATAGTTGTTACATGCATGGGCAACAATGTAGCATAATTTTAAATTATGAAGGGACAATTCACAAAATAAGAAAATAGAGACAATATATTTAGGGGTTGTTTGTTTTGAGTACTTTTTGTACTCAATGAACTTAAATTTGGATTTGAGTATAAGAATCTTTTGGATACGTATTTGTTTCCCCCCAAAGTTTGAATCCTTTGAGTATCAAAAATCTAAGTTTTTAAAGTTCTAACTCCCATAAAATTTTAATACTTAGTATCTCTGTTATAGTAAAAAACTGAAATTCTCTTTCCTATATTTGAGGAAAAAAAATCATAACTTCTTCATTTGATATCCAATTGAGGTGATTCTTTTTACATTATGTTCTTAGTGAGGAGAGGAATAAATTAAAATCCATATTATATGTTTTTTAGGATCATTAACATTAAGATTTTATTATATTTGTTAATCAATAAAAAACTATTTTCACTACCTTTCCAAACATAAATTTTAATTTTATTTCATACTTAAATTAAAACATAAATGCACATTCATTTGAATAACAATTCAAATCACTAACTCAAATTTTAATTTAAATCATACTAACTCAAATCAAATCACTAATTCGAATATATTTTTATGGCTATGTGTTGTGTTTGTCTTATATACACTACAGATGATATATTTAAAAAAAAACAGCTGTCACGTTATCACTTTAACGACTCTGGTATATATGTCGTGCTTTTCAAAAAGAAAAAGAGAGCGAGGAAAAAGCAATATGTTTCTGATCTGATTTGTTTATATTTAGTTCTTTTGCATTGCCCAATTTTCAGTTCAAGGTATAATTAATTCTATACATCTCAAAATGCCGGTATTAAACTCAATAAAGTAAAAGTGGAAAAAATAAAGACATGAACCTAAATTGTAGCCCTAGAAGATTGTCGGTAGTATTCCTATCTTGTTGGAGAAGAAAAGCAAAAGCAGTTATTTTTTATAAAAACAAAACATAAAATAATTTTTTGATTCTTGCCGTATGTAATACTGTAATAAACTTATAATTAAACACGTGAAAGTAATGAGTCTGCTACATTTACAAAGAAAAGTAATTTCCATGAGTTATAATCCATTACTTTATAAAACTGTAGACCCCAATTGAATATGTATTGTACTTTTTAGACTAAATTTTAGTGTTTTATTAGTAATAAGTAGGGCCGGTAATTTCAGACACGGCACGATGATACGATATAAAAACAACACGAGATAAACGAGTTTGGACCGCACGTTTATTAATTGGGCCATAAATGGATTGGCACTAATAACACGAAAATAAACAGACTGGATTTGTGCTAACACGCCTTAATACGTTTAATTAAACAGGCCGTAAACGTATCAACACAGCACGACACGACCCGCTAGTTTAGAACACATTTAAACTTAAAAATAAAAATATTTGAAATATTTGTAGTAGGTTAGTATTAATTAGATATTGTGTTCTTGTTAATTTTCTTTATTTGCTTTTTTAATTTGATTTATTTTTTTATTTTTTTAATTTTAGTTAATTAGGTTATAAACATATCATATGCGTGTTATTATCGTATCAACTTGTCACGGCCCGCTTAGTAATCGGGTTAATCGTGTTGTGCCGTGTTATGCGTGCCATAAATGGGTCGTGTTCGGCACGTTTATTCATCATATCATATTCATGTTCGACCTAAACGTATCGTGCTGTAAATGTGCCGACACGAATACGACACAAATACGTTTACTGCCAACCCAAGAATAAAATATAACCATATGTGATTAAATAAGTTTACTCACTGATGAAGAGTAAATAAAAGAGCCGGCTTCACACCCAGTTTGTGAACGCATACATACAGTTGCGAGTTGGCGTGCAAATTAATATGTTTTGATCACAACTTGTTCAATTACCACCAAGTTCCTTCCAAGTTGTTATAATTTATGTTTATTTTTTTATTAACTAATCAATTTATGTTTATTTTTTACTTGTAGAAATTTCTTTCCCAGTTGATAGAAGTTGGTATAAAGTAGAACACGCTCGAACATTTTGAACTATGTTGATATGGTGCAAAGAAAATAAAAAATATGCATTGAAATTAGTAATTACATATTATACAAGTACCAGTTGTTTTCACCCGTTTTACAATAAGCACGCTCATATGCGACCCAGAATCGGCCGTTGGTAAAAACTAGGGAATCTATCCCCGATTGTGTCTCTTTTACGTCTTTTTATAATATCATGTTATTTTATCAGTAAAAATATTATGCGAAGTCAATGACAAAACCAAATCATTTTTTAAGATTCTAAATTAATGGCACGATATTATTAAAGAGATGTAAAAAAATACATAAATAAAAAATGTATATGTGAGTTGAAGTCAAGGAGTACTAATAAAGGAATATTTAAGTCTTCGTAATATAATTTATAATATGCACACGAGGTCCTCTACCTGCTTACTTATTATAGCATGAGATGAACAATACATATTTTGCCTCAGTTTTATAAAAATTTTTACTCATACCATACTTAAAGTTGTATCTTTTGTAATGCTTGTTTAAATTTAACTACACTTAAATTTAAACAAATGTATCATTTATAAAGAAGGAAATTTTAAAATATGACATTTATATATGAAAATGGCCTATATTATATTGGACATCAAGTATAATAAGTATAATACTATTCAACACCAAGTATTGAGCATCTCATCTAGAAATTGTAGATTGGAGGCTCATCTGATCGACAACATTTTTTCTCTTTCTTTTTAATTAGCTAGGTCGATACACTATTTACTTTAATCAATGAAAACTGTTGACCATTTTTCAGCAGGAAAATTGCCACATTTTGTACCTGCAAAACAAGCAAAGAAATAAGCAAAGAATCTAAGGACCAAGATGGTGTTAGTCAAACGCCTTCCGATACTCAAATACTACATGCTAATCTTGAAATTAGATGATGTCACGACCCAAACTCGGAAGTAGTGACAAAATTAAAAGAGATATTTTTAAAAATTTAGAAAATAAAAATTTTCAAAACTATAGTTGGGCTCATAAAATTATGAAAGCAAATCAAGTTTACCTTGGAATCTTTAATATTAAATAAAAAAAGATAAAATACAAATAGAAAATTTAAAATAAAAATATATAAAATTTAAATGAATGCTTATAGAATGAGTAAAGATGCAGTTGCACAGCTTTAATCAAAGTAAATAAATTAAAAAATTAAATAACAAATAAAACAAAGATTACAAACAATGAATTATCTACTGGGAGTGTTCATTCTATATATATTCTATGTACCAATAAGAAATAAAAATGTAGGATGAATATACCAGTCGAATGGGGTGGAGCATCGACGACAATCCAAGACATCAAGTAACAATCAACTAACCCAAAAAGGAAAGGAGGGTGAGCACACAGTAACTAGTATGAAATCCAGTACTCGCCTCTTGGTTAGAAAGTTAATGAACAAATTTTCATATCAATATTAAAATTCATGGAGCTCACACTTTATCAAACAAAACAATAACTCAAAATCTGTAATCGTCACTCAAATGTCTTGATATTATAAAATCCTTATGAAGTTAGGATATATCTTTTTATTTTTGTTTTTCCCCTTCCAATGATAGTATAGTGAAATTTGATGCACGCTTCAAATGTCTTGGTATATGTTTAACGATATCAAAAACAGATGGGATACTTTCAAAATAAACACATAAGAGTACGAATATTTGTTTATACAAATTTCCCTTGGAGAATAATGTAGGGACTGCATTTAATATAAGATAACATTACATCCGAAAGTACTAACAAACCGAGTACATGACAAAAGGACCGAATTATTATTCACCAACTGTTTTTATATAATTTCTCAAATGATAACGAGCTAGAATCACACAATATGAATAAATTGTGGCCAGTATAGTAACATCAATCAATTGAAAGGCTAATAACAAAAATAAATCCACTCTTTTATTCTAATATTTCAAGCACTTCACTTATTCAGAAGAATGCAAATTATCAAGGGTACTTCTTTATCTGAGAAATTCTTGAGGCTTTATCTAGCTTTTTTAGACCGCATATATAGGCTTCTCTATTTATTCTCAAGTAGCTTATTCTTGTGCATGCTTCACCCACACTCCATCCTCATCACAAGGGCACATAGTGATCAAAGGGCAATCAACTTTCTCCAAGTAAATCAGTTTTGGAAACAACCTTTGCATCTCTTCCCAGTCCATCTTCACCGCAGCCAAGTACTTCAACCGCAGGGTCTGAACCGATTCCCATTTTTTTGTCAATCCGAGATTTTCATTCCCAAGTTTTCCTCCTCTAATGTAGAGTTTCCGAAGACTGCTGAGTGTCTCGGGATTCAACCATGTCGGAGTTGTCCGCTCAGGGTAACACTGGAGGTCAAGTTTCTCAAGCCTCCATTCAGTAGTACTAGCTTGAAAGGATCTTGCTTCATTTGGTTTTTTTGGCTCCGATATTGCTTTGTTTGGTTTTTCTTTCGCCAGCCTTGCATCTTCTGGTTTTTCTTTCGCCTGCCTTGCATCTTTTGGCTTTTCTTTCGCCGCCTTTGCATCTTCTGGCATTTTTTGCTCTGCTCCCCATGACAACGTTAGCTTCAGAAGCTTTTGCAGATTTTCGAGGGTCTTCCACTCGCTCTCCGACGGAAAAGACTTCTTGCTAGTAATGACGCTCAATTTCCTTAGCTTCTTCATCCCTGACAAATTCTCAAGCGTACAAAACTTTGCGGTTTGGGTAGGATAATCGCCAACGACGAAACCCTTAAGAACTTGCAGATTAACGAGGGAAGATAATCCCTTAGGCATGTGATCTATTAAGTAACAGTCGGAGACGTCTAAATGCGTTAGTTTTCGGAGCCATGATATTTCCTTTGGGAGTTCTTCAAGATTGTGACAAGCTTTGAGATCCAAGATCCTAAGATCTGTTAAACCTTTCATGGAATCCGTGAGCTCATTGATCCTCGAAATGCCCTGGAGGCTAAGCAGCTTTAGAGACGACATATTTTTCAACCCTTTCAGGAACTCAGTGCTGTCCACTTCGATATGATGCTCAGCTGCAGGTACAGATCCATGTTAATTAGTCCGTCAGCTTTATTGGTTCGAACAAAAAGTTTGAATAAAAATTCAAATTTTTTGTAAGCAAAAATACTTATCTATTACATGAGAGAAAATAGATCACATGGTAGTTTAAAATTTATAAATATGATATACACTTTAACTTAATTTGATAAACTTTGGGCCGTCCAGAACTTATTCTATCTTTTTTACCAACGAATTCTCTGGTTAATTAACGCGAACATTTTTTAAATCCTCTTCTGATTGACAATCAAATCAATATATTTGTGTTTAAAATGGAAGTGTGTGAGCATAAAAGCTTAGCTAATAAAATATATAAATTTAACAAAAAAACAAAATAAAAAAAATTATATATTATATTGTGTCATATTTGAAAAAGTTGTGTCACACTAAATTACATGCTTATAAATAGTATGATATTTATACATGCACGATATTTATAAAAAAATTTTAAAGATTATATTTATCAAATTCCTCACAATACGAAGATAAATAACTGTAAAGTGTTATCACTTATTACTATTGTGTTTTACTATTTATTTTTCTTCTTTTGATTGATACACTTTTTTTATCCAAAAGAATCAAAATACCCTTAGATAATACTTGTTTGTTTAATCTAACTTAAAATACTTATAATTAATTATGTTTTTACACTTTTTTAAAAGTAGTATGTTGAAAACTAACTCATAAAATATAGAATTGAAAAAAGATAAGTGATTTTTTTCAAACTGACCTATTGAAAGATAGATCAATATGCTTACCTGAGGCCCGCCACGTGCCGAGATAGAGAACTTTGAGGGCCTTCATCTTTAGTAAAAACTCCTCAGCGGTGAGGTCTTTTTCTTTGACTCTGGCCAACAACTTCAATCTCTGATCAGGAAATTGCTCATTCACATTGAATATCGTCTCTAATTTTTCCTGATCCCATTGCGTCTTTTCCTCCTGAGCCTTGTTTGATGACGATGACAACGACGGCTGGTTTGAATGATCGGTAGCTTTCTCTTCCTCTTTCTCCTTCGTCTCCGTCGGCGAACCCTTAGATCGCGTTCTTGAAACAGATTCTGTCTGAACTGGAGCCTTATTGCCTCTAATCAATTTCGCCACTAGATTCCCAATGGCATTACAGTATTTCTTCGTCTTGTCTGCCTGAGCCTTGTTTGATGACGACGACGACTGATTTAAATGATCGGTAGCTTTCTCTTCCTCTTTTTCCTTCGTCTCCGTCGGCGAACCTTTAGACGGCGTTGTTGAACCAGATTCTGTCTGAACTGGAGCCTTATTGCCTCCAATAAATTTCGCCGCTAAACTCCCAGTGGTATTAAAACTAAACACACCCTCTTCACTGGCAAACGTGAAGATCGCCGAGCGGACGACCGACCGCATCATGTAGGCTTTGGTGGTCGACTGCCGCTTCTTTTTTAGTGGTTCGATCAAGCCATCCGCCACGAACCGGTTGAGAATTTCATCAGCGACTTCCTCGATTGTCTTTTCTCCGTCGTCATCATCCGTTGTCAGAAGCCCCTCTCCGGCCCACCAATAAGTCAACATCCGCTTCTTCAATTCCTCGTTCTCGGCGAACAAAGCGAAGCACAGCAAACACTTCTGCTGTTTCTTCTCTAACCCTTGATAAATATTTTTGATTTCTTCATGAGTAGAGCTACCGTAGAAGCTCTTGCTCTTGTCTAAGCTCAGCATCTCATCTAGATGAACACCATATTTATCACCACCACCGCCATCAGTCTCGTCGCTTCTTATTTGCTTCTCGTCCTGAAGCCCCGCGGCGCCAAGGAAGCTTGATCTTAACGACGACGAGGGAATCTGGAACTTCAACTTCCTTAAACTCTGGTTGATCTCGTCGAGCTTCTTGTCGACCATCACTTCGATCTCTTTGGCCGAAGGACCACCGGGTGGGGGCTCAGCCTTCCGTGTTTTAAGCAGTTGGGTGATCTGATCCTCGTAAGCTTTAATCTTGGGAGTAAAGTATTCCTTCTCCAACCTGCCATTTTGGTCCAATGCGTCGTTGATTTGGACGAGGCTATTGCGCACCTTCTCGTTCGAACTAAGCTCAATACCTTTGTTAACAGAACATTCATGGCCGCTACTGTCACTGCACGAGTATGATTTGGTGCTTTTCTCTGAACCCTCCTTCTGTTTTGCTAAAGTAACTATGGTACTCAGATACTTCCGACAAATTTGCCATTTTGAAACTTTGCCGCTTTTTTTGGCCTCATCAGCCTTTGCCGGCGTTTCTTTGGTGCCACCTTCGCTAGGAATACCATCCTTTGTGCCGCCGCCGCCGCCGCCGCTGTCGCCAGGAAAACAAGAGATATCATGTAGCACTTGATCTTTGAGTTCGATCAAGCTGGTTTTAGTACTATCAGAACCACTACTAGCTCTTTGTGTAACTGGAGGATTAGGAGAATTAATGGGTGTAGACATCTTTTGGGCATTTGGAGAACTATAGCTTTAATTCGTTTTTTGTATAATTCTCAACCCCCAAGACTTTTCTTGAAGCAGTGAATAGACATGGCTATATATGGTAAAGATCTGATGATCATCAGATTCTCTTGTTTTATAATATTTGTAATTCGAACAATACATTGTCGCCTCAGGCAATCTTTCAAGTGAGAAAGATTTTTTCCCAAGAATATCCTTGCGCAAATTAAGAAACGCATCAGAACAGCTTTTGCTTTCGCTAAAGCTAAAGCCGTTTAAAGTCCTAGCTACGCCTGCCGCTTTAGATTGTGGCAAGGCATTTCCAGAGTGTAGTGTGCGTGAATTATAGAATAATATTAAAAAGTGGGCCGTATATTATGCAGCTTGCTCTTTATTAGTTGTAAGCTCAATATCAATGCTGTTTTTAAATATTTTTCACAAATTATATATTTCTTTTTTCCTACTATGAGTTTGAACCCAAAAAAAAACTTGGGGCACCATTGATGCTTAGCATCATACTGATAAAAGTACGTTCTATCGGTGTGTCTATATCATGAAACACATTTTTTTATCGGTGTTCAGCACGTTGGGCCCCTAACATTGTTTTTTTTAAACTTACATGTAGATTTGTTGAAGGTGGGAATTGAGAATAAACTTCTTTTTGGAATTGGGAATATTTAGAATCGTGTTGGAAGAAATTACAAAATTAAGCAAAGTGTTATTCTAAATATGTAACCCACGCAAGGAATTATATACAAAGGACGTGAAGATGCAAGCAGGACATAGCATATGGCCCAATTCAAGCCCAAGCCTATGGACTTAATTGGGCTCTTTACAGAGTAGCCCAACATTTAAAAGTTGGATTCGTCTATGCCACCCAAAAAATTGTTTATGTGGAATGTGGTTGCCACATCATCAACTAGATTTAGAATACCATACATACCATTAAGTAAATATCTTTCTTTACCATCATACTAGACCTGGATCAGAGCAAAAAAAAAAAAAAAATCATATTAGAACTGGAAAGGAGTGGTGATCCGGTAAAGAGGTTGTGCTGGAGGAGGTGAGAATCTGGAGCTGGCGGGGGAGTCACCGTGGAAGCAACCACCACCCCAGAAGTTAGCACAGACAGTGCCGAAGTAATGATGCCGACAGTGCCGGACGAACGAGCAGTCGGTTCAGTCATGGCTTCGGCTATATGTGCATTGCTGGACCTTGAACTTGTACATCCGAAAGTGGTCCGATGAGTACAGATCATCGCCGGAGTCGAATTCGAAATCATCGCTGGCGATTTTGTATGGGAGTTATTTTCTGCAAGAGTGTGTCATCAGAAAACATGTCAGCAACGAAGAAATCTTGGCAGTGGCGGCTTGGAAGAAGTTTTCTTGGTGCGGTCTCCTCGTGTGGTGACGCTGGCAGGAGGTAAGGTGGTGGAGGAAGGCAACCGGCAGAAAGATCAGCCCATCATAAAACTGTTGTGCGTCTCCAAAATGGTTTGCTGCATTAGTGAAAGAGAAGAGGAGAGAGAAAAAAAACTGATGAGGGAGGAGGAAATCACGTGATACAAAGGAAAGATATTTTAATAAAAAATAATGGCCTTAACGGGTAAAAACATCCAAACGGTTAATTTTTTTTAAATAGATGTTGCAGAATATTCAATAGTTTCACGCTACGTGGCAAAGATCGATCTATCATTTAGTTTTGTGGCGTCTGTACTAAATACCTGACTAAATTGTGTCTTTGCTTACCATTGCTTGGACAAACAGTAGAAGAAGGGGGAGACAATTACATGTAATATCATATTTTTAAAAGCTATATTTATTTATGTAACATTTAAAAAATTTATACCATACTATTATTTATATTACATGTTAAGTTATATCATCAATAAAAATATATGACCTTTATAAAAAGTATATCTTAAAAGATGGTGAAAA
The DNA here is from genome assembly GCA_946598075.1 of Artocarpus hirsutus. Taxonomy (NCBI): domain Eukaryota; kingdom Viridiplantae; phylum Streptophyta; class Magnoliopsida; order Rosales; family Moraceae; genus Artocarpus; species Artocarpus hirsutus. The sequence continues at coordinate 62,724 of CAMOHE010026958.1, forward strand.
TTCTAAAATAAAAAAGTTAAGTAAATAAAAAGTAAGGCAGGCAATGCATGGTTGAGAACTTGTCTAAATTTATGGCCAATTTTTTGGCTAAGACTTGTGAAATAATAGAGGGCCACGTTGGTCGTATTGGAAATTTGTTGAAATTCAAGGATCAAACTCTTTATTTTAAGATAAATACTCTTATAATTACAACTCCTCACACTCTCAAAAAACTTACTTAAGAACCTTTGGCTCTTCTTTTCTTAACTTTTAGAAGTTCTTAAGTCTTTTTGATACAAAATAAGAGACATCACCTCTATTTATACTAGTGATATCTCCTTAACTAATGGCTAGGATTGTCCCAACATACTTTGATCTAATTGTTAGACATGTATGCCCTAAAAAGTAAAAATATAATAAGTTTTTGGAGACATTTTTATCAATAAAGAATTCAATTATTATTTATATACCAAATCTTGTCCCTTTACGTTCATATTTATTGAATGTACGATAAGCAAACAATAGTCTGAGACTGTCGGTCTAAACCTTTAAGAATTGAGCATATGATGAACAGATTATGCGAAAGACACGATTCTTAAAATGACGGTCTAAATTATAAAATCTGCAATCAAGGGAATAAAGTTAGGCGCTTTATTCATGTAAATATTGTTATGTTGTCTATACTCCTATTGGGAGATGGTTTGTCTTGACCATCGAAGGTAGACTCCGTGAATAGAAACATTGCCACGTTGTCATAGGTGATGATGTGTTGGATCGGGACATGAAGTGAATTGATTTGGATTAATAATTCTGTCTCAGCAAATCAATTCATTTTAGACAATCATTTGTATTGTATCTTAATCCTGAGATGAATAGTGGGCTCATTGTCTTAACTTGTGTCTTTTGATGTACCAAAAGGTGACACCCGTATTTTTAATAGTGATATACATGCCGGTACGTTGAAGGTATGACTCTTGATAACGTAGACCTGTTATTTATAGATATATAATCCATAGCTCCTCTTTAGGAGTAGTGATATCCTCTTATATGCGTTATTCTGTAATTAAAAACTAGAGCGCTCAACCATTTGGATACATAGGTGTAATCGAATAGTATACTGTCTTTGAATGTTAAGTTTTTCAACAGTGAGATAATGAAACTGAGATAAAAATAATCGAAAATGTAAGACAGAACTTGTCCTTAAGTTGATTATGGATAATCCTATGGGGATACGATACACTATGATATGTTATGGAGACTTAGCTGTACGGACTTCGTAATTCTATAGAGTTTGAGAGTGCAGCTCCAAGCTTTTAGTGGAGTAGCATTGGAGTTGATAATTATGAAATATATATCTGGAATATTGGGTTTCATAATTATCGGGAGCTTGAACTATATAGGTCCATTTGGTCCCCTTTACTAGCTCACAAAATCCTATAACAATACAACGTGCTTTTTCAATAATTAGTGACTTATGTCAAATTTATTAGAGTGGTTGAAATTCGAAAGAATCAAATAATTCATGTCTGTTTATCCGTTGAATTAATTTTGTGACAAAATTAATTCAAGATAAACTTGTTGAATTATTAGGATCGAATAATTTTTGTCTGTTTATTAGTTGATCTAATTTTTGATAAATTAAATCAAGATAAACTTGTAAAATTATTAGGAATCTATTTACTTTTCTAGAGATTATCCAGATAAAGTTGTTTTAATTAGATAACTTCTCTATTGGGTTATTTGAATTAAAACTGATGCTTTATCTTATAGAATCTTGGATGAAAAATAAAAGATTCGCTGAGATTTTTTTAGCAGTTCGGCTTACCGATGAGGCAAGTTCGGCCTACCAGTTAGGCAGATCGTCCTACCTATGCGAAAAATAAAAATCACGCATTTTTACATGAATTTCATCTGATATTGATCCAAATTTGATTCTAATTCGAATTTTTGAGAGCTTATCTGATAAGGATTGACCCTAGACCCAACCTCTATAAATAGAGAGTGAGTCTCATAAGTTATTAAGATCAATTGAGAGATTAAGAGTGATACTCTATTGGTGAGAATCTGAAACTCCCCGAGAGCTCTTGTTCACAAATCACGAACACTAGCTTTGGGTTCTCTCAATTGGTTGGAAGGAGAGTCACCTTGAGGAAGAGCTGTATGTGTGAGCCCACACTCATTCCGATATTGGATAAAGAATAGCAAAGAATATCATTTGGTTAAGGCTCTTTTAGAACGTTACCTCTCTTCACGCATTACGGGAGTTCTTCGGCATTCAAAGGTTAGTAAGATCTGGTTATTTATATATATAGCGTGTCAAACTTGTGTTTTGAAAAACACTCTGATATAAAATTTTTAAAATTCTATTGCATACTATTTTTCCAACACTAACGGCTATGATTCATTCTCTAAAATTCTCCAACTCTAAAATATCTAGATGTTTTTGAAGAATACTCTAAAAAACTTTCTAAAAGATGGGCTCATTGGCTAATTAGATGTAGACTTAATAACTAAACTTTAAGTCCACATATTCACTATTGGCCTAAATCATGTTTACCTTTTAACGTCATTCTGGGTAAGCTTCTCATCTTGATAAAGTCGCCATGCTTAAGTGTCTTGGTAAAGATATCAGTTACTTGGTCTTAAGACTTCACATATTCTAGTTGCACATCTTTTCTTGTAATATACTCTCTTATGTAATGGTAGTGTGTGTCTATGTGTTTGCTTCAATCATGTAAAACTAGATTCTTTACTAGGACCATAGCCAATTTGTTGTCAATATAAATTATAGTTGGCTCCTCTTATGACAAACTTAGCTCCTTTAGTAAATTTTTGAGCCAAATTGCATGACAAACACATGAAGCGAATGCTATGTATTTGGCTTTACATGTTGAGAGAGTGACAATTGGTTGCTTCTTTGACATCCATGTGAAAGCAATGTCTCCCATGAAGAATATGAAACCGGTACCGCTGTTTTGATCATCAGCATCTCCAACAATCTCTATTAGTATATCCAACAAGACTGTAATCAATAGAAGCTAAATAAAACAAGCCAAAATTGATCGTACCTTTGAGGTAATAGAGAATTCTCTTTGCTACCTTGAAGTGGGTAGTTGTTCGAGTCTTCATGTAATGACTAACAAGTTCAACTGTATACAAAATGTCCGACCTTATGCATGTTAAGTACTGCAGACTCCCAACTAAGCTCTTGAAAAGTGTTAGATCTATACTTTCCCCTCCATCATGCTTTGAAAGCTTACTCCTATGTTCTATCGAAGTGAATATCCTCCATTTTGAACTTTTTGAGAATCTCTTTCATGCAATTTTCTTGAGAAATGAAGATGTCTTCTTCCTTCTGTTTGATTTTGATGCATAGGTAATATGCCATCAATCCGATGTCGGTCATCTCAAATTCTTTGGTCATTATTCCTTTCAAAATTTTTGCATCTGAAAGAAGATAGACGAATGCAATTTTGATGGAGTGATTGCATAATTCAGCTGCAATTCTCCCAACTTGATTGAATGATTGTCTTTAATTTTCTTTTTCTTTTCTTTCCTTAGCTTCTACTTTATTTCAATTTTTTTCTTTTTTTCTTTTCTTTCCTCTTGTCAGTTTCCAACTATTGTGTATGAGAGATTTTTTTTTTCTTTCTTTTCCTTTGTTGATTGCATCTGGTTGGGATGCATTTTTTCTTCATGATTCAGTGTAATGTAGCTAAGAGAGGCATGAAAATGGCCAAGATATGGGAATTGAGACGTGTGATCTGACAGCTAGAATGGGAGCACACATGGTGGGCAATTGAGGAGCTTTTGGAGGAGTCGGATTGTGTCAAGTAGATGCTACAGACGGCGATGGATTGGGTTACATGGGACAGCCATGAGCATGTCTATAATGGAATGGAGGCCTTGTTGATCAGCCCACATGGGTGGGCCCTTTCTTTGTTGCGGCTTGGCTTCACGGCTCTAGCTCGACTTGGCTTTAGACACATCAAGTGGAAGAGCTCGGCGCGGCTAGGATGGCGACTTGGCTAAACTTTTTATGGCTCAAAAATTGTTACCTATAATTTGCAAAAATTAATTCTTTGTATGTTTTCTTTTATTTTCACCCTTGGTTTAAACAATCGTTACAAATAGACCAAAATAAAATAATTATTTTACAAAATAAAAATTACTAAAAATAAGTAAATACTATTAAACACATATTTAACACAAATTTAAAACTAAAAACACACTTTAAAATAAACGTACAGATCAAAATTAAAATAAATCTTAATTAAACTTGTAATTTTAAAAATATATTTTACAAGAATAAAATAATTAATACTTAAAAACACTTCCAAAAATTAATAAAATCATGAAATTAAACATATTTATAGAAATTACACTAAAATGCTAGAAACATGCAAAAATGCTTAATTAAACACTTTAATAACAAATAAAATGTTAATTAAATTATTTTAAACTCATAAACATGTACATTTTTACGTGCTATCACCATTTCTCCTCTTGCACAGCTTCTTGAAAGCTCACTGGTTCATAATCAGCAAAAAGACAAAACAGAGTGAGATTATCTAGTCTCTTAGTCACCTCATAGAGATCTTGACTCCTTGTGTGTTTTTTGTTTCTTTCATTTAAGAAAGATGGTGGTGAACTTTTCTTATCAGCTATATTTGGTGAAGTAATTGTGTCATGGATTCTTCTGTTGGTTGCTCCATCGTCATAGGTTGTTCCTCATCTTTTTCTTCAATGTTCATCTTCTTCTTCGACGTATGTAAAGAAAGCGTTGTTCTCTTCTCGAAGATCCCAATCCCAGAAGTTTTCTTCATCGAACTTTACATCATGTCCGATGATTGTTTTCCCATTTTTTGGATTGTACAACTTGTAGCCTTTTGAATTTATGTTGTAGATGATAAAAACAAGTTTTTGCTTTTGTCATCAAGCTTGCTTCTCTTTTCATCTAGAACATAGACATAGACTATGCTTCCAAAGACTCTCAAATGAAAGATATCTGGTTTTCTTCCACTTCATGCATTTTGTGGCATTTTGCCCATCCGCTTATCATTAGAGGACGATTTGATAGGTAGACAATAGTTGTTACAGTTTTGGCCCAAATTTCTTTGGCATTCTTGCTCTTAAGCATGCTTTGCACCACGTTAAGTATAGTTCTGTTGTTTCTTTCTACCACACCGCTCTATTGGGGGGGATCTTGGAACGGTTAAAGGTTGTCGAATTCTATTTTCTTCACAAAATTCTTTGAACTCTTTTGAATTGTATTCTCCTTCTCAATCTGTCAGAGCCAATCTCTTTCTCTATAACTGTTTTAAATTTCTTAAAGGCACTAAAAATTTTTGATTTCTACTTTAAGAAATAAACCCATGTCTTTCTTGAAAAATCATCCATAAAGAGTAAAATAATTACTTTTACCAAGAGAGCTTATGTCGATTGGTCCATACACATCAGTATAGAGGAGCTCGAGTGGCTTGTGAGCTCTTGAGGTTGACTCCTTCAGAGAGCTTAATCTGACCTGCTTCTTGAGTAAACATCCTTCACACAGTTGTTCTAGGTGACTGATGCAAGGTAAAACTTCTCACCATCTTCTTCTTAGCTGATAGCTCCAGGCCTCCAAAGTTAAGGTACCCAAACCGATGATGCCATAGCTACAAAGCATCTTTGTAACAAGTCTTTCGACACTTTGCTACATCATTCTGAATGTTGGTCATGAATATTCTATTCTTCAATATTGGCATTTTAGCAATGAGGTATTCTTATCATCTTTAGACGAAGGTTATAATCCTTCATAGGAATGTCATAACCTTTCCCTAGGAGTTGTCCTAGACTCAAAACGTTACTTTCCATATTGAATAAATAGTAAACATTGCAAGTGAACTGATATCTACCATCTCTTAAGCGAATAAGAATGTTACCTCTCCCTTTCACTTTTATTTTAGAATCATCTCCAAAAGAGATGTTGCCTCTCACTGTTTCATTTGGTTCAACAAACAAGTTTTTCCTTCCAGTCATGTGATTCCTTGCACTGGTGTCAAGGCACCATGTGTCCTCTTGACCTCTATCATTATCTTTTCAAGCTAATCACAAAGTTCCATGCTCCTTTTCCTTCTTTTTGACATAATTGGCCTTCTTTTTTTACTCTATTAGCTAGAGATCTACAATCCCTAGTGTAATGCCTAAACTTATGAGAATTTTAACATTCAACTTAAGATTTCTCGTACTTAAGTTGAAATTTCCTTTTTTATAGCCTCTTGTTGAGCTTTCTACTCTCTCATAGTTGTTGTCGAATTTGTTAAAGTTATTTTCAAAGCTTCAAAGCATTCACATCCACGTCCACGACCTCTACCTCATCCTTGGCCATGACTTCGTCCTCAGCTATGTTGGCTTCTATTATTCCCATGAGACTCGTTCTTCTTACTTAGATTAACCTACGTCTTGAGGAGTTGTTCCATGACTTTGCTTCTTTTTTTTTAATTTTCTTCATGGGCTTGTCAGGAACAAAATAGTTGTTCAATTGTCATAGCCATTAAATCTTCAGTTTCTTCAATGATGGAGACAATGTTTTCGAACTTTGGATCCAAAGATCTAAGAATCTTCTCCATAATCTTTAAATCATCTATCTTCTCTTCATTTCTCTTTAGTTGATTAGAAACTACCATGACTCTAAAAAAGTAATCAGAGACTATTTCAGCTTCTTTCATATGTGTGACTTCAAACTCTCCTCTTAAAGTTTACAGACGAACCTTCTTGACTTGCTTTGCTCCCTTGTAAAAGGTTTGTGGCTTCTCCTATGCTTCTTTGGTACATGTTGCATTTGAGATCTTCTCAAAGTAGTCATCATCTAGTGCTTGATAAATAAGATAGAGAGCTTTCTTGTTTCTCTTTCTTAAATCTTTCAAACTATCTTTTCATGTTGAGGGTAGTGTCAACTCATCCTTTGGCTCTTAGTAGCCTTTCTCAATAACCTCTCAAACGTCATATGCTTCATGTAGTGTCTTCATCTTGATACTCCAATTGTTGAAGTTGGTCTCCTTGAGTGATCGAACTTGGAAAGATGTTATATCGCTGGTAGCCATAGCTATTAATTGAGTGAGAATTTGAAAATTCTGACTGCATGGATGGATTCAGAACGTTAAAAACCCCTAGGGAACCTGTTCAAAAATGACAAATTTTGGTCAACGGTCAATAGTCAATGGTCAATGCTAGAAAAATGACATGTCATTTTGTGTCTGGGTTGAAACTTCTAATGGCTTATACGGGCACATCCGAACTCCAATTTAGCTGATTTTTATGACATTGCATTAATCTCATGGAGAGCTTAGATTAGTATACATGCTATAGTGATATGTTTGAAACAAATTTTCTATACTCTCAATCTCAATAAATCTTTTCTAATGTAAAAAAATCAATCAAAGTTATATCCGTAGAGTATATTTAGAGTTTCACGAGACCTCGTAACCTTAACTCTTGTACCACTGTGTTGGAAATTTGTTGAAACTCAAAATACCAAACTCTTTTTTTTAAAGATGAACACTCTTACAATTGAAACTTCTCACACTCTAAAAAACTCACTTAAAAACCTTTGATTCTTATCTTCCTCACTGTTAGAAGTTCTCACTTCTTCTTGATACAAAGTGAGAGAAATTACCCCTATGTATATTAACGGAATCTTCTTAACCCATGACTAAGATTGCGCTAACACACTTTTGATCTAATGGGTACAATTTACTCTTTATTATTCTTTACAATTCTCCCACTCTAAAATATCTAGATATTTTTGAAGTATACTAAAAAAAAAAACTTGCTAAAAGATGGGCTCATTGGCTAATTAGATGTAGGCCCAATAACAAAACTTTGAGCCCACACACTCATTATTGGCCCAAACCAAGTTTACCTTTCAACGGGTCGCATATTGTCCATAAAAGCCAAGTCTTTTCGGCTCTAAATAGAGCTATTCTCCGTTTGATGAAGTACGGCAAAGCAATTGAAGATAGTAGAAGCCGAAGTAAAGTGGCTGAGCAAGGAAAAAAGAAGAGTATAAAGAATAAGTGTGAGAAATTGAGTGTTGTGATGTGTGGTTCAAAAAGTGGTCCAAATTTTCTTCTCTTTATATATGTTGAGTTGCTTCTATGTTATATTTCAGAGAGAGAATTTAACGAAATTGGTATAATAGAAATACAAATAAATAATAGAAGTTGTTTTCTATCCTCGCATGTTGGCCTGTTGGGTTCAACAGGCGTAAATCACGCTCGAGGATTTAGCCTTGAGCTTTATAAAAACCAAGAGGCCATTTTTTTTCCCTAAAATTGAGGGCCAATATATGTATATAAATAATTACACTTTGACCCCTCATTTCTTATAAAGTTATAGTTTGACCTTGATCTGAGTCTTGAACCTTAAATTCCAGTTCAATCTCAAGTCTAAATAGCAGTCCTAATCTTGACTTTACAGTTCGAAACGCGACCCTAACCTTGATCTCCAAACCCAACCCTGACATAGGTTCAAAACTCGACCCTAGACTTTAGTTTTGTTCTTGGATCCCAACCTTAATCAGGATCTAGACTTTAATGTTTTTTACAAATTGTGTGCATTTTTTATTCAGTCTTTAAAGTTAAATTATACAATACAATTTATACAATTATAGGCTTTTTATTTATTAAATACAACAATATGTATTGTATTAAGTATAAATTTCGCATTTTAATCATAAGATGTATAAATATCGCCAAATATTGTATTTTTGCTATAATACACCGCAGAGCGCTACTTCTTTGATTCTTAAAAAAAAACCATAATGCTAGTGAAACTTAACGGACACTAATGATTCAACAAAGCTGCTGCAAGCTGTCAATGAAGCAGCAAATGAACATGCCAATGGACCTATTCTTTTGAAGAAACCACCCCCATGGCTTCGGGCTTTCCCCAAGAGCAGTAGTACTATCCGTACAGTCTTTGATAACACGAACTATCAACCCCAAAGTCAATAAAGCACTGGCATTCATAAGGCTTCACGTTCAAGTCCATCCATATTCTTTTCAGTCCTAGTTTGAAAAATAGATGATAAATTTGTGCCTTCTAATATTTGTCTTTTATCTTTCGACACGTGAATCTGACCGTGGACAAAATTTCTGGTATGATCTTTCGCATATTCCTTATTTTGGGACTTCTGTGAATGACTAGTTGTGGCCGAGTGCTTTTCTCACTTGTGTGTACTTTGCTGTTTCTTCTATCAATCTTCCTACAATTGTTTTAATGCTGCACAATCAAGTAATAATATAGACTTCTCTGTTTTTTGCTCGTATTAATTCCAAAAAAATGAAATCATTACAAGTGATCCTTGATGTCCAAACTGCTTCTTCTAATTATGTGACCAATTGTCCCCTTTCTTTTAGAGGGAAAAAAAAAGAGAAGAAAGGGTAACTAAGTAAACTAAGAAATATATTATCAGGAAAAAAAAAAAGTAAACTAAAAAAAACTTACTTTCCTAAGGAGACTACAAGTGTCAGTTAGGAAAATAGGTCAAAAAAATTTCTAGTTGGACAAGAAAACAAAAGTAAACTAAAAAAAAATTACTTTCCTGCAGAGGCTACACGTGTCAGTTAGGAAAATGGGTCAAAAAAATTTCTAGTTGGACTGTGCCTTTTATGTATGAAAGATATGAACAAAATGGAAATTGTATTTTTGTTGTTTATATACGACTTTGTTTCGGAACTGTAAATAAAAATTAGAACTTCTAATTTTATATAGATCTGTTCAAGATCATTCACATAATATTTTTCATAAAAAAGGAATGAGAAATATCAAATATTTTTCACAATTTATATATTTCTCATCTCTATTATTAGTTTAAACTAAAAAAATACTTGGGTACTACTAATGCTAAGCATCACAACTAATAAATTAAAGTAATAGTTCTATCCATGTTTATATTATGAAACCTATTTCTTATGGTGTGTAGTGTTTAGCACGTAGGGCCCTAACATTGTGGTTTAATTACATTTAGATTCGTTGAAGTTGGGAATTAAGAACAAACTACTCTTTGGAATTGGGAATATTTAGAATCGTGTTGGAAAAAATTACAAAGTAAGCGAAGTGTTATTCTAAATAGAAAAGGAAAACGAAATGTAAAGCCACGCAAGGAATTATATATAAAGGACGTGAAGATGCACGAATGATAGGAGGGGTGGGGCAAAGAAAGGCAAAGAAAGGTGTAGGCATAAATCATGCTCGAGGATTTAGCCTTGAGCTTTTCTAAAAACTAAGAGGCCTTTTTTTTTTTTTTTTGAAAATTGAGGGCCAATATTTTTATATACATTATTTGTTTACAAAATTATAGTTTGACCTTGTTTTGAGCCTTGAGCCTTAAATTTTGATTCAATCTCAAGTCCAAACACTGCTACAAATGTGGCTTTAGTGATGACATTTTTTGCGACGACATTTGTCTTCACAAATAATTAATTATTAGTGATAACAAGTCGTCGCAAATATAAAAAATTATTTACCTTGAATATGTCATCACAAATAATAATAATAATAGCGACGATATAACATCTCATACAGCAAATTATTAGTGACGACTTGTCGTCGTAAAATGTAACACTCGTCGATTTTCATGTAATAATTTCTGTCAAATAGTGATGAGTGACGACATTAAGAAATTTCTTAATTGATATGTGTTATGATTTATGATGTAATGGTGCTAGCCATTTTATTTCAAGTGTTACGGCAGGTGACGATCTCGTGGAATCGATATGCTCAAAGTGTTCATGTTATTTATGTTGAATGTTTAATTATGATTTTGTGATAATTTAATGTTTTGATGAATTTTAGTATGTTAAGGCAGATTAACAGGCCGAACCTTCAAGTTTGGCAGGCCGAAATGATTCTCATGGAACGGCAAGCCGATGAATAGAGTCGACAGGCCGAACAAAGAGATCGGCAGGCCGAACAAAGAGATCGGCAGGCCGAAGGCTGCTAATGATTAGCAAAAATCACCCAAAATTGGTGATTGAGATGATTGGATGATGATTTTTGACTGATTGGTATATGTTTGACTTAATTTCCTCATATTAGGAAATGAAATAGTTGACTTTTGATTGATTGGATTTAATTGATATGGTTTCCTCTTTTAAAATTTTGAAATATGGTAAGTGGAGCTAAATCATTGATTTTTCCTTAATCTCCTCCATTCCTATGCGATTTTTGGCCCTAATTTAATTAGAAAATTCTCATTTTAATAGAGATTGTGACCTCCTCCTTTATCTTAATTTTCCTTTCACAAAAAAAAAAAGAAAAAGAAAATTCTCTCTCTCACGTTTTTCCTCTCTCTTTCTCTTTCTCTTTCTCTCTTCATCTTATTTATCTTTCTTCTTCTCCCTCTCAAAATTCCCTGTTATTATTTGAGTAAAATATTGAAATTTTTGGGCGAATTCAAGAGTAGATTGAAGAAAATCGTTTTGAGGTAAGGGTTTATTTTTTTTGGTATTTCTTCTCCTTAATCCAACAGCTATATCTTGATAGCCTAGGAATTTTCGTTTCCACTGAATTTTTAGTATATATGATGTTCACACATGAATTATGTAATATTCCTTCAAATTTCACATTCATTAGATTTTTCTATGATAAGTTATGAATTTTCTTCCCTCTACCACTCACAATAAAATAATTGTTGTTTGTTTATGTGCACATAAATGTAGTCTTTGTTCTTAGAGCAAATGAATGATTTTCTCATAAAATTACAAATGCATATGTTTATGTATATGTTAAATTTATAAATTGGAAAGTCTCATGATAATATGATGTATATTTTATGTGATATAGAATTTTTATTGAAGCTAGGTTTTTAAACTGTTTTATCGCTAAATGGTTGAACTTTTATTGTGTGACATTTTCATATGAATTAATGATTTTATTTGGTGATGAGAATTCTTGTGCTACTGTGATTATATGATAATATGTTGTCGTATGAATAATTGAGGTCTAAATAAATTTATTTTAATTGTTTAGGAATAATTATTGCATGTAATTCACTGTCCGAATTGGTTGTAGCTATTTTTGTCTCTGCCTTCTAATGCACGGTTTGAGCTGTATGGAATTTATTTAAAGGTGATTTTTGGATATGTTGAAGTTTTTTATGTCTAATGCATGCAGGATTTTTACGAAATTATTCTGAGATGTTAATAATTTATTTTATGGATGTAAGTATGGATTGCTCACTGTGTTATTGCTGTTGGCAGATTTTCTATAGAAAGATATGTGATTTATTTAAATTATTAAATGGAATTTTTATGACTAATGAAAAAAATTCATGGTAATATGTTTATGTGTTATCTTTATTTCTGCCAAATTTGAAACCCAAATTGTATGTGAATGTAAAGTTATTAAATTTTAAATTCCTGGTGGTCAGAAATATATTTGTGTTGATAGTTTTATTTTAATGTCTTAAGGTTATTGTTACAAATTATATTTATGTTTTTTTAAGACATGAATGTATTAAGGAATTTGAGATATGTTATTGTAGTGTTGAATGATTTCATGAACTCATGAAAATTAATATTAATTTTGTGTATCTTTAAATGAATGTATGACATGAACACAATATGAAGTGAGCACATCGAGACTGCGGCTTCATCACCTATAAATTAAGGTTAAGTAAGCTTATTGAGGTAAGTACATTTTCACCTGCAATATGGTGAGTTTATGAAAAGTTTGAAATCTATGTTCATGATGGTTTTATGATGATTTCTCATGATGATTATACATAAAGTATTTTTATGAAAGTTTTTAAGGTATGAAAGTTTATGCATGTTTTGATGATAATGTTTTTTAAAGCATAAAAGTATAAATATGTATATATGTATCACCTAAATAAGTGTTGCATATTCAATGATATATTAAGTTATGATATGAAATGATATGATGTCATGTTTGGTTTGGATTAGCTACCCCTCTCCTCTCATGACGGCGCGTCTATGATGATAATGTTTATGGTGCAACACTTGGGCCCTTAAGATAAAATGAATAAAGTTTTAATATAGACAATGTAAAGAAAGATATATTCCTTGTGAAAATGTGCCTAGTGCACTATTATGATGATGATGATGATGTTCATAAAATGTTTTAAGTTGTGAGATTTACAAATGTATTTACTAAGCATTAGCTTGTTCAAGTTTTACATCATGTTGCATATAAGGAAAAGTGAGTTATGGAATAGGTGAGGGACACTGACGGACGTGTGAACCAAGGACAATGAATTGCAAATGGAAACGCCAAGGATGAAGTTTCCTTTTTTAAAAAAAAATTATGAACTATGTTTTATAATTTTTAAAGTATGTTTATTTGACGGACTTTTAAGATTTAAACTATGACATTTTAACTTTATAGTTTTATCATATGACTTCCGTGTTTTAAATTATTGAGATTTGTTTTAAGCAATGGATTTTTTTAACTGTCAATTGGCCTGCCGACCATTATTGGTCAGACTGTCGATGTAAGGATCGGCCTGTCGAATGCCCTGTATCGGCCTACCGATCTTATTAATTTTAAAACCCTGTTTTGCAAAGCCTCGGATGGCCTACCGGTTAAGTTCGGCTTGCCGAAGTCTTAAGTTCGGCCTGTCGAACTGTGTATATAGATTTTAAAGATGTTTTTTTAAAAAAAAAAAAAAGTTTATTCAGTTTGATTTGGTATTTAATAAACTATTTAAAGAATATTCATATATGAGAAATATATTAAATATTATTGTATAAAAAAAAAGGTGTATGCATGGATCATGGGTATGTTTTCAAATTACCTTTTAATAAAATAGTTTATCTTACAAATAAAAGTATTATGAAACGAATGTAACCATATATGTGACGTCCATAAAAGGGGACGTTACATAAAATACCCTAAAATGTTTTCAACGACATGTCGTCCAACTACCTAATGATGCGAAATGAAAATCTAGCATGAGTAAATATGGGGCCAATTTACCTGTATGTTGTCGCAAATAACCATTAAAATACAGCTGGTATTGATGTGTCAGAGATTTTTTTTATACCTATTTACGACAATAACTCAAGTGAATAGTTAAACTTTTTCATATTTCTGTGAAAAATTTGGCTGTGGATTTGGCAATTCCTGAAATATTTTTTACAACGACTTTTGAAAATTTTCGCTGCAAAGGATGGGTCTGGAACCATCTTTGAGTCTTTTTTCCAGTTAAAGCTAAACAACGTCGTTTTGAGGATTTTTTATGACAACACTTTATATCTTTTGAGACAACATGTATGATCGAAAAAAGTTTTGCGCATAAACCAACCCGCAGAACCTTTTTCTCCCATTTTTTCCAAATTATCTCTCGTCTCTCCTTTGATTCTCTATTCTCCTCCAATGTTTTTGCCTCCCAAAAGCTTAAAAAAAAACTCATTTTCTTGCACAAGTATTAGAAAATCGTAATAATCTCTAAGAAAACTCACAAAAAAACCCAAAAATAAAGAAAAAAAATCCCTATTTCTAAAAAAATCTCAACCGGATTTCTTCCTGTTCCATCGTGGTTGTCACCGTTGTATTGTTGCCAACCATTAAAATTCCAACCCCTGATTTAGTGGGTATTAGAATGTGTAAGTTTTTGGTTTTTTATTTTAGTTTAGAAAGTGTTGAAAAATATTAAGAATATTGTATAATGCTGAGAAATTTATGTTATGTGGTTGTGTTATGTTGACAAATTTGATTAATGTTAAGAAATTTGGATTGTGATTGTGTATTGAGTTATGTTTTTTGTTGGATATAGGATTTGGTTTTGTTTATGTTGTTGTGATTGTTATAATGGAATTGAATGGTTTTTGCTGTTGTGATGATTGTAATTGATATAAGAAAGCTTATGAGGTGGTGTTGGTTAAATTATTTATTAAAGAATTCTTATAATTGAATTGGATTTTTTTGTTGTTATGATTGTTATAATTGAAAGCATGATTAAGTTGTTGATGTTGTTGTTGTTTAAGTTGTTTTAAGTTTTTCATTAAATTAGTTAGAATTTTTATACTGCTGGTCAAAGCTTTATTATTGATATAAGATAATTTATAAGTTGTTTTAATTCTTGTAATCTTAAACTTATCATAGTTAACCAAAAGATAGAGAAAACAAATTATATAAGTAGTGTAACATTTACAAATAGAAAAGAAATAAAATTCCCTTAAAAAAGAAAAGAAATAAAACTTAAAAAGTTAATTAAAAATATAAATATATTATTTGCAAAAAGAAAAGAAACTAAAAAAATATGTAAAAGTTTTCTTTAGAATTAATTAACAACTCTAAAATAGAAATAATATAATATATTATTTTAATTAACAAGTAATTAGTATGAAAAAATAAATTTATTTAAATTATATTAAAATTTGGAGATAAAATTATCGTAAAACTTGATAAGATTTCATAAAATTAATAAAAAAATTTGTGCCTTTTTTTAATATTATAGTTTAATAATTATTCTATTATTGTTTATGAATTAATTAATTAACATACTATTTTAATTAATTGATAAGAAAAAATAAATTGAATTTAAAATGATATGTTATTATAAATGGATGAATAATTATAATATTATTGTTTATGAAAATTTAAGAATTAATTTTTTTAAGAAACAATAAAAACAATAAAATTATCATACAATTTGATAAAATTGTATTAAATTTAATAAAATTGTTATTGACTTAAAAAATAGTTTGGTTTGATATGTTACTTCATTGTCGCAAAAACAACACATGCTGTGCAACTTTGTGTTTGATACACCGCCTATTACTCAGACTAACTTGAATTAATAACGACCTCATCTCTTGGGAAATTTCCTTAAGATCTAGTGTCTTAAAACACTATTAGCCATACAACATACAATGCTTAAAACATTGGTAAAATGTCTGTTGATATCCTTTTCTTTTTTAACATCTTTAACATCCGGCAAATGATGGATTTTTGAAATTTAATAGAACTAAACAAATGTTCATTATGGGATAATTTGAAATTTTATAAAAGCATTCACGTAAAGAGTAAAAACCTGTTAGATTTTAACGCTTGAAAATTAAAATATTTTAAATAAAATGCAACTATTTTTGTAGAATTTTAAATTTAACTCGATTAGATTTTAACAATCTCTTTTATTTTTTAGAACATTTCTAATGCAATGTTAAATTGATATACTAACAGAAATTTGATTTTTGAGTGTAAAAAATA
The DNA here is from genome assembly GCA_946598075.1 of Artocarpus hirsutus. Taxonomy (NCBI): domain Eukaryota; kingdom Viridiplantae; phylum Streptophyta; class Magnoliopsida; order Rosales; family Moraceae; genus Artocarpus; species Artocarpus hirsutus. The sequence goes on from CAMOHE010026958.1 coordinate 78,921, forward strand.
CTCTCCAATACAATGCTATTTTTTATACTAAATTTATCATATATTAAATTTTGTGTCAAATTTATCACCAAATATAAAAATGACAAATTTGACATTTAATTTCTTTTGATTGATACGTTGTTTTTTTTCTTTTCATTGATTACAATCTTATCGTTTTTAAATTCTTTTAATAACAAAAGTTATCTTTAAAAGTTTTAAGACTTAATAATCAGACAAAAGACAAATATAACATTACAAATAACATCATATATTAAAATAAATAAAAATAAAAAAATATTATTTTTATATTTTTTAGTAGTAATATAGTATTAGGATTGTTGCTTTGGAGATGTCTTAATATGAGTCATAAAACAGGCCAGTATCGCACGACTTTGACGTTGCAATCTAAAAGCAGCGATCGGAGACTTCACGAAGAGCTGCTAACTAATGTTGTCTCAATAAATACAGTTAGCTATTTTTAACAAAAACTAAAATAATTAACAAATAAATAAATAGATGAACACAGTAGTTTAAGAGAAACACTCTAGTGGGGATTTTTAAAAACAGCTTTTTGGCTTGAATGGCTTTTTTTTTTTTTTAGGTATTACAAAATTAACTTTTTAAACACTAAAATAGTTTTTTTTTTCTTTTCATTATATTTAAGTTTCTCTCTTCGCTACAATTTTTTTTATTTTTTTATAAAAAAAATTAAGACAACTTTGATGTTTAAAAAAATTTTTTATTTTATTCCAAAAAAAAAAAAAAAAAAGGCCATTTTCTTGAAAAAAATTTTCGGCCCTTTTTTCAAATTAACCCGTTTTTAGTTGTAGTGTTTGTCCTTTCGCTAGGAAAACTTGTACGCTGGTTTGGTTTCTCTCAGTTAAGGCGTCCCCGTGTACTCAACATCTTCGAACACCAATCAAACACACATAAAAGTCCACATAATTTGCATATTTATTTGGATCCCCGTCACAAGTTCTTGGAACCTTGAATTAAAAAAATAAAAAAGCTATAATCCCTCAAAGAGTTCTTGGAACCTCGAAAAAGGTTGTTCCCCAAATTTCAAATCTCTTATTGAAAAAAAAAAAAAAGCAAAAGATTATGGGTCGGATAATTCCGTGGGAATCCAGTATCATCATCTTTATCCTGGCCTTTATATCGTTTCCAATATTATCACATTCCATACCCTTCGTAGTGCTCCACGGTGAGCTCTTATTCCCTGCTCATTTCTGCTTATTTTCTATTGCCCTTTTCAGTATAATAATCTCTTTTTGTTGTTTTTTTTTTCTTTTTTTGCTTGATGAATCTGATTTTGTGCATAGGGTGTGCTTTCTTCATCTGGGTATTCGAGAATTTTTTTTTCCTGCGATATCTGAAAAGTTCTCTTAGTGCCTGTCGTATAATCGCAGTTGTTATGCTCAATATTTTTTTAGCCCTGTTAGTAATTGAGGAAGCATTTTTAAGAGCTATACGAAAGACTTTGATTATGTTCATGAATTTGAAATTGATTATGCCAGTTACTGGATTTTTTTTTTTTTTTTTATTTTTTATTTTTGCATTTATGATTTATGCGTTTTCCTAAAGCACCATGTGGGCGAGTTATGAAGTGGGTTTTGGAAGGAATTTAGTTTTCTGCAACTCAGGCTATGTTAATCTAATTAGACTAAGGATTAGCTTGGTGTGAAAAACATTAACTGACATGTAAATCATTGACTTAAGAAAAAACCTAAAATATTATGAGATGAGGTAGTTGAGAAACTATCGTGTGCTTCATATTTATCCGTTTCTGTACAGAATTTTCAAGAATATGGTGGTATTCCCTTGTCTCAAATTATAACAGAAGATTCATTGGCCCCCAAAAAAAAAAAGTGAAAGATACTTGAAAAAAAAATGTCACACATTCTTTGTCCAGAAAAGTCCTGATAAAAAGGAAACCAAACAGCATATAGAGCAAATAGTGGTACAGATGGAGAAACGTTTAAAATTAGTATCTGTGTTTGTTATACTTTTGGATCTTTTACAACCGATGTCTAGCTTCTTATGTAAATAAGATCATACACTCACAGAATGTTTTATATTTGTTTATCTATACACGTCTCAAATTTGATTTTCTAATCCTTAATTATGGCAGGCATTAGTGATCAATGCTCCAGCAAAGCAGTTAAACAATTCACCGAGAAACTTATCCAATTTTCTGGGGCTCAAGGATTTTGCATGTACCATTGCTTTCTGTCTCAAATTTTATATGTTTTCTGTAATCTTTATAATATGTTAAATTGTCTATAATTTTCTGTTTGTTTTTTAAAACTTTTGCAATCTGCGACAATTTAGAAAATATGCCATCTGTGGGGAACTCTGGAGGGAATTCTTCCTTTTTCTAATACATTTTGAGGGTTATTTTTATGTTACCAGCATGTATTTTCCGTGTCTTATGACATTACTTTGTTTGTTTTCCTTCTCTCAGAGAAGTTGGGGATGGAGCATGGGATTCTTGGTTTCTGCCTCTTAAGGAACAGGTTGAAGCAATACCCAAGATTTCTCTTCTGAATATACTTAACATTCATAGCCTTGTCCGCTTGTAATTGGAATTTCTTTTTACATGTTTGCAGACTGAAATTGTGTGCAAAAAGGTAGAAATCTCACTTGGATCACTGCCCTTAGATTCGGGCTTGGCTTTTCAAAATTTTTTTCAACTTTAACATGTTGGCAACTACTTAGTTCAGGTTAAGGAAATGAAAGAACTGAGCAAGGGATATAACATTGTTGGTCTCTCCCAGGTAATTGAATGATGCTTTGATCTTTCTGTTTCACAGTTAATCAATTAGACAGTGACTCAATCATGTATAATGATTTGAACTGTGGTTCAAACTGCGAACCAAATATAGCATTAGTAAAGGATGACAGCATTAGTTGGCTCTTTTGGACAAAGTCCATGTTTTTAACTTATAGGCTCGCTAAGCATAACGCAACTTCTTGACTTTTCCTTGGCAGGCAGGGATATAATGCTCAGATGACTGTAGGATCGTTGTTTAATTAACCTTTTGTTTAATGTTCTGCTGCTTCTGAAATGTTATGTTATCTGCTTTTAACTAAAGGAAAGGAGAAAAGAGCTATTGTCCTATGTCAAAATCTAGCGACCGTACTAGTCCTCGACTCCTCATTCTAATCCATTTTGGTTTGACAGGGTAATCTGATAGGCCGAGGTGTATTGGAGTTTTGTGACGGTGGACCGCCTGTAAGATACTGGTGATTGCTATTGTTTTCTACTTCGGTTTTCAGTTGGTTACTCAAATGGATATGATAACAGAAATCGAGTTTATCTGGTTTCTCTGAAATTTATTTCGAAGGAATATTTGAGGGTCTGGAATGAAAGATTCACCTCTTCAAATGTTGAAACAGGTAAAGAACTTTGTCTCATTGGCTGGACCACATGCTGGTACCGCTTCTGTTCCTCTCTGCGGTGTAAGTCTTATCTACATTTTCATTTGATAAATAAGAAATCATTGCAGGACAATCATGTCCAAACATTTTGTTTTAGCTATTTTAAATTTTGGTTTACATCTCTGAAATCATTTTTGTGCTTTTGCAGTCTGGTGCCTTCTGTAAAATTGCAGATGGACTAATCAAATCAGAGATTTACAGTGACTTCATTCAAGTATACATATATGTCTTTCAGATTTCTCCTTTTTTTACGGTATTATTAATATCTATGTATAGCTAGCATGTCTATAAGGACACATCGCCTTTCTAAAGTTTGATCATCGAAAATGCAGGATCACTTAGCTCCCAGTGGTTACCTTAAATTACCAAATGTGAGTGGTTTTCCTTTTTTTTAGCCCGTAGTCTGCTATACATCCTTGTCTACTTGTAGTGGCTGAAAACTCAACAACCCAAATGAAATTCTCAACAACCAGGCTATTCCTGATTATTTAAAGCATTGCAAGTTTCTTCCAAAGCTTAACAATGAAATCCCGGGGAACAGAAACTCCACGTACAAGGAACGGCTCAGCAGCTTAGAGAACTTGGTGCTCATCATGGTACGTTCGAGATATTTGCTTCTCTAAAGAATTTCCTTTTCTTCTTCAAAAATATACCAAGAAATGATTGTCCGATGATCTGTTTCTGGTCCTGAATTTTGAACTGTCGACAGTTCAAGAATGACACTGTGTTGATACCGAAGGAGACTTCCTGGTTTGGATATTACCCAGATGGAGCCTTCAAGCCAATTTTACCTCCACAACAGGTAAAAATCGTTCTTGAGGTATCACCTATCTACTAAGATTAGAATGTGCTAAATTGAATATTTTGTAGCTTTGTGTGGATGAAGCTCTTATTTGAGCTCCGTTTCTCGAGTAAAATAACTGAGTTGAGATTGTGTAAGAAGAGCAACTACGATGAGTTCCATTATCTCTGCATTGAGCCTCGTCTTGGATTGGACAACCGATTTGGAAAATTCTCAATTTTTAGAATCAATTTACAGTAGACATTGGACATTATTTGTGCCTTGTAGTTTGTTCCAACTTCTAACCATAAGCAGGATCTTACTTTTCTTCTCTTTGTTCCTGTGACAGACGAAGCTTTACACTGAGGATTGGATTGGACTGAAAACTTTAGATGAAGCTGGGAGGGTCAAGTACATTAAAGTTCCAGGAAATCACCTTGGAATCTCCGAGAGCGACATGAAGAAATATGTTGTGCCGTATGTGGTAGATTCTACAGAGAATGGCAAGATGAAGAATGGCGTGTACGAAGCTCATGAAAGAGATTCAAATCTTAAAAAGACAAAGCAAGTTGAGGAGAAATTGTCCTCCCCTAGTGTGTTACTTTAAGGATCATCATCTTATGACTGGCCCCCATCAATCAAGAGTTTCGTCGGGGAACTACTTGGGTTCGAGGGGGATTGATTCATCACCATTAACTTTGATTGAAACAATATTTTGACGTTTGAACTAAACCACCAAATCTATAAATGCTGTGTTTTCACAGCAAAAAGAAACATAGCAATAAATACATCCCCATATAATTACAGTATAGATCTTTTTACTATGATGTGAATTAAGCAAGGAAAGACGTATTTGTCTGGCATGATCTCAAGTCTGAACAACGTGTTTGGTAGAGATGGATATAATTAACTATATACATCAATTGTCAAGGATCTTTTAATCTTTTTTTTTTTTTTTCCAATACTCCCAAGTTCTACGATTACTGTGCACCTTTTTTTTCCTGATGATATATTGATATTGCCTCAGACTCAGTAATCCTGCTGGATAGAGATCAATATTCCCATTACATAATTTAAGAAAATGCATCAATAACGGGAACTCATAAAGGGGCTCATATTTTTACCATTTCCACAACGTAACGACTCATTTACAAGGTGGGGAAAAACGACAGCTTTCAGTTGTACCTAATGTAAAACATCATTACATGCGTTTTTATGTACGGGGGACTGATTATTTAACAATAAACCTCTAGACAACATATATGCAGTCGCAGAGACTCTTCTCAGTAGACGTGGATGTCCACACCGATGCCTCGCAGATGATCAGCCGTTATTGAGCAGCTGCTCTCCCTATGCAACTTCTCACCCGAAATCTTCTGGTGGGCTTGGCAGCGCAGCCATAGGCATGAGATTCTAGCCAAAGCTGCCTGACTGGCAACTCGAACCCGGTAGACCACACTTAGATCTGCCCATATCTCCCTTCCAACACTACTTGATTCGAGACTTGAGTCATAACCGTCAAGATCTGACTTTGTTATTACAACTACAGAGCCATCATCAAATGCAATCAGATCCTTAGAAACTGCTGATCTTGGCGCTTTCATTATAAGATTGGTCATGGGGCAGTAGATAACAGCATTTTTCATCTTGAGATGGTAGTATTCCTGAACAGCCTGGGAATTACAACAGACCGTATTATGAATGAAACTTCTTAAATGCTAAACAATAACTAAAGAAGCCAAAGAAACAAAATTGATGAAAATCAACGAAATAGTACATGTACGATATATATTTGCTCCTATCTTGCTTATTTAGATGTGTGGTAAGAGAAAAAGATAAGATGTTGTAGGTAGGACCCAAAAAGATCAAGGTTAGTTACCTGCCACTGAGAAGAGGCCAAAAGCACTCTTGGCCTAATCGACTTCACATATTCATAAGCCGAATTAGGTGTCATCTGCTTGTATTGCATCTGCATAGAACACAAGCTCAGAAAAAAATGGACAACAACAATTTAATTACCAGGATATACGAATGTGACATGAAGCTTACCAGATAACAAATAACAACAGTTGTGCTCCGTCCCCGACCAGCTTTACAATGAACATAAGTAGTGCGTCCACATGATGCATTTTCTATGAGATAATAAATCAGATTAGACATATTTCTTAAAAAGCTTGTTCAAAAGACAAGAAACTAGAGACATTAATGAAACAACTTTAATAAATTTCATCAAACTGAGAACAAAATAAATTTATTTACAGGTATAATTACCGGTATAGATATCCAACGAAAAATTATTTATAAGAGCTCTGGCCATAAGGATCTAATATTCGGGCCAGAGTAAATGCTTTCATCATACTTCATTCGTGCATGTCACATAAAAACAAATCCTCTTCCCCGTTAATTAAAATCTACTGCATTTCAGAATGTCTAGTTGACAACAATGACCATCTTTAAAACATGAGTCCTCCCATTTTAAAAGAATTCTGATTCATATTATGAACTAAAGTTGGAGATTTCTTACTGGCTAGCTATATAAAAACAGAAGTGACTCTTTTCCAAAAAAAAAAAAGTGACTCGTGTCCCAGATAAGTGGAGACCTCCACTTGTTTATGCCAAGATATTAAATTATTGGGTTTCATCCAAGATAGCAAAAACTAGGGAACGCAGGTCGGGGGAAAAAATGCCTACCATGAATAAAGTCTACAGCATGGGATATATCACTTAGCGATGGTGCAAAACAGTAGTCTCTTGTTGGGATCACCAGATGATCAATACCATGAGCCTGCCAAAATAATCAACAATACAACTTTAGAACAAAATACCCAAACCCAAAAACCAAGTAACATAACATGAAAACACTCAGAAAGCATACTACAAAGACAATAGACCATGAGAAAATGCTCACATGATATAGAGACGTGGGAACCAAGGTCTCATATGGTTCATTAAGAGTGACAACTCCATGAACTCCAAGCTTCTTTAGGCAGGGAACATCAACAGGGAATGGGACAGCACCGAGCAGTACAAACTGAAGAAAAAAAAATCACAAAAAATCGTTAAAAAAAAAATTGAACTTTTAAAACTTCTTTTGAACAATAAAATTCGCAATCCCATTTAACATTTTAAGATGGTCTAACAACGGATACAACACAGAAAAAAAATATAATAAAAACAAACGTAATCTGATCAATTATAATGTCTTAAATCCATTTCCAATTAAACACTTCCCAGATGATTTAAGCACAAAAACAATATTGTAAAGAAAAAGATGAAACTTACCTCGTCAATCTTATCCCACCAGCGGAAATCAGCCTGAATTTTATTCCTAACGACATTGTAAAGCAGCGTCGGGTAAAATAGCGCGCGAGCCCCAGCCCCAATCAAAACCCTTTTGGTATCAGAAACAACAAAGTTTCCGCCATTGCAATCGCTACCACCACCAACAGCAACAGCCAAAGAATTCCTCTCTCTACCACCTTCAACTCTCTCTCCTCCCTTCAATTCCTCAATATACATCTCAATTCAAACCAAACGAACAACAAAGTATTATATATTCTCTAAAATTAAAAAAAAATAAAAATAAAAATTCCCCAATATTTACATGCAAAAAAGAAAACCCTAATGTTTGGCTTTATCAATCGAAAATCTACGGAATTAAGAGAAGAAACCTAGAATTTCCAAGACAGAGAGAGGAACAAAGAATCGGGAGCAGATTCGACCAGAGAATACAGAAACAGAAATTTCTCCGAGAAATCGCCCGCATGTTCTTTTGCGATCGGAGTCGGAGACCGGCGAAGGCCAAGAAGTGTGGAAGGCAATTTGGGGGCGAATTCGGGGGAATCTGGTTGATGGGAAATTGGGGAAATTGGGGAAAGCCTAGAACAAAGAATTTCTTGAATGAGAGGAAAGCCACGAGATTGCACCTTCACGTTTCGGCTTAACAATAGAAATTGGAGAGAGAGAGAGAGCAGAGAGAGAAAATAAACGGAAATGGAAAAAGGAAAGGAAAATGTAACGGAAATAGTGTGATGACGTGGTTTTTGAAAAATATCGGAGCTTTTTTGAATTTTAATATTACGACAAATTGAGCTTTAAAACAATTTAATAAATTAAAATAGTCTTTTAGCTTTTAATATTATGATAATATGGTCCTTCAATTAAATGAATAAACTAAAATAGTGATGGCCTATGCGGTGACATTATGACGACGTAGTATCATAGTATGACTAGTCGAGTGAGGTAACTAGTAGAGTAGTTAGGGGGTGGTTTTGTTGATAATGAGGTGACGCAAAGTTACTACTATGAAGAGGAGTGTCTTGCGGTGAAGGTTGTCATGATCTTTTCCATTTAAATTTGACAATGATAAACATATATTAATCTAATAAAGATTGATTTAAGGACTATTTTAGCTTATTAAATTAGTTTAAAAATTAAATTATCATAATATTAAAAGTTTAAAGACTATTTTAGTATATATTAAATTAATTAAAAAAACTAAATTGTCATAGTGTTAAAAATTAAGCTATTACTCTTTTTGGATATGATAGGATTAATTTTGTAATTAAAAATTAATTTAAGAGTATTTTAGCATGTTAAATTATTTTAAAGATTAAATTATCACAATATTAAAACTTTAAGAGTTATTTTAATTACTTAAATTAATTGAAGGATTAAATTGACATAATGTTAAAAGATCAAAAACCTCTACTCTATTGACCCTTTTTTGGTGGATGGGATCGGTGTGGCAAAGTCCCCTGACGGTTAGATAAGAAGAGTCAAGATCGCTGCATGTGCTTACACGTGGGTTAGTACTGGAATGCATGTTTTTAAATTTGGATTTCTTTCTTGCTATCGTTTTTTCTTTTAGCACCTTTGAATTCTGAGCATTCTGATATTTTATTAATTTCTGAATTAAAAACTTAAATGTGATAAGTACATCCTTATCATATAATACATAAAAATTTTAGAAAAAATGCCCCAAAATTAAATTTTTTAATATCAATATTTATTTAATTATCTTTTTTAGGCAATATATTAGTAAAAAAATAATAATACTTGGTGGCTGATAGAGTTTTTTTTATATTATCAAAAAAAAAATTTATTTTTTGGCTAGGGATTGTGACGTTTAGAAAAATAGAAGGCATTTTTAAGATTTTTTTAAAAATAAAAAAAGAAGGCAATTAAAGGCGGGGGTTTCTTACTTGGGGGGTCATTAATTTTGCCGACAAATGATGATGGTACCCATTGAATTTGACCAACGGAAATTAAATTACAGTAATAATATATTAAATGATGATTGTTTTTGCAGATAAAACCGACTCCTGTGTGACTTTGGGTATGTCGCTTTCATGTTATCTAGTAAATTCATATCACAACAATTAAAATATTATATTATTAATTATATAAATTAAATATATTTTAATTAATGTGATATAATATTATTAAAAAGACATAAAAAAATAAAAAATAAGACATAAAAAATGAGACAAATAAGTTAAATCTATTGCATTGCGAATATAATCTAGCACTTAGGGTTTGTTTGACACATCATATTAAATTGTATTATATTGTATTACATTATATATAAAAAATACAATACAATACAATACAGTGTGTCAAATAAACCCCTAGGGGCAGAGCCACATACAAATAGAGGTGGACGACTGCCTCTTAACTTTATTTTTCCTTTAAGATTATATGAAATTTTATAAAAAAAAATTATATTCTGTCTTTTTGAAATTATAGTTCGCCTCGTCCTAAAGTTCTATATCCCTTTCATTTAATTTTTTTATAATATTAATACACATTGCACCCTTAAATTAATTTTCTAGCTCCACCCTTAATAACATTAATTTACCTAATTTCATTATAAGCATTGAATTTGAATCATCACTCCAAGTTCAAAAAGAAAATATTAATGAAAGTTTACCTTGTAGACTATGTATTTTTCCTCTTTTTTCCCTTCTAAGTATAAATCAATCCAACAAGGTGCTCTCGGAAGGAAAAAAAAAATATTTAGACAAGGAAATGCCTGATGTTGATATTGATAATTTTATAGAACTGGATAATTTTAATGGACGAGTTTGATGATCTAAGATCTAACTTCATTTTGAACTTACATGAAAATTATATCCAGATTCATCATATATATATATCTATAGGGGTGTGTGTGTGAGTGTATTATCATATTTTATATATCCATACAGAAAGTTATAGAAGCGAAGAAAACATCAAGGTTGATAGAGTAATTCTGAGATAAAACTAACAGGAAGCAAAGTGAATCTTACTTCATATCTTTAAAAGAAAACTTTACTTTGTAGTATCACATAGAATAAATTCTTGAAAAGTTCAATTCCGTGCTTTACTCTTAGGTTTAAAAGGAAAAGAATTATAGAGTAAGGTAAGAGCTAAATTTAATTGAAAATTCACTGAAACTGTTTTTATTTAAAAAATTAATTAAAAGAGATTTTTTCGGTAAATTAAAATCGAATGCTAATACTGTCCTTTTTTAGAGAGGCATATTGAAATATTAAAGGTTCTATTAAGAGATACTAATTTTTCAAAATAATATTTTTTGTGCTCCCAAAAATACGCCTTTGCGTTGATAATTATATATCATTTTAATTTATGGTATATGAGATCATTGTATAATGATAGGGCTCATCAATGATAAGAAAATATGAAAAATAATATCATTATGAAGGTCAAGAATGTTATTATACAAACACAAGCAAATATAGAATACTCATAAACCTCAAACACATTTCCCTCTAAAAAATAGACATATTTCAATTCTACAATCTTCACTTTTCCATATGTCTATTAATACTTAAAACAATACATTATTATAAATAAAAATAATTTAAAAAAATCTTCCACATCTTCTTGCATCTTCAAATTTGATGTTAAAAAGATGCATTGTATTAACTAATAAACCAAAAAAATGAGAATTAAAGAGTAAACTGTCAGCTTTCAAGTTCCCAACTAACAATCAAAATTCAGGAAAGAGATGCCAAGATGAAAAGGGTGTTTAGCAGTTATGGTCTTGATCACTTTCTCAGTTATAAATAGTGTAAAGCTTTTATATGCTACAATAACAATTAAAAAATCGCTACAGTGTAAAACTCTCACATGCTACAATAAAAAACAGTTCTAACCAAACGGTTCTAACCACCTTTCCAAACCCTAGAAATTTTTTTTATAAGTTTAATAATACACTTATCACTATTCAAAGTAAAGTTTTTTCTTTTTTTCCGTAGATTAGAAAGTATCGAGAGATTTTTCACTAAAGAATTGAGAATGTGTTACACGTCCATGTTAGACCAAGATCAAAGTCGAAGGCCACGACGCTTGATCCATTGGATTGATCACAATTAACATGTCAAGGCGACCAATTACTGCATTATCCCTGTCATCTAAACCATAAGAATATAAGATAGAACATCATCAATGTCCTCTAAACCAATAACTGCTAAAATCCCAGTTTAACTCCGGTGTGCATTCTCACAAAAAGTCCAAAATTTTAATCATCTTGTTGACAATTTAAAAAATATATTCAAGAAGTGTCCACCAATTGCCTCCTGTCAAAGGTGACATTATAAGATGCGCCTATTAAATGACCCAACTACCAAGTATACAATGATATTCATTTTAGTCACTTTCACCACCGTCCCTTGCTTCACAGCCATAATTTCTTTTTGTATAAACAGTTGAGTGATGTTGCGAAGAAAAGGATAAAGTAAAAATGGTCAAATATTCTTTTGCTTCTTGGTTGATTCTCCTTGATGATCATGTGCTTTTTCCTTTTGGGCTCAATCACCGTTCAATTATTTTAGAGAAATTTGCATCAATATCATCTTTTGAAATTTATTTTATTTATAAAAGACATATATGTATGTTTAAAATAGTATCTAAAAACATGATTAGAACTAAAACATTATAGCATGTGAGAATTTTACACTAGCAAATTTTTGTTTTACACTATAGCATATAAAAACTTTGCATTATAAAAGTTAAAACTTTATTAGTTCCAACTAAGTTTCCAAAGAAAACATAACGCTCTACTAGCTCTACTAAATCAAAAAATATTTTTTGTTTTGTCTCTAATTTTCTCTTGTTTTTCTCTATTGTTCTCTTTAGTTTTTTCTTATACTTTGCTTTATTTTATAACATGTTATCAGCACGAGTCTCTAGTCTGTGAGCTTTTACAAGTGTTGATTGCTCTTTGGTTCAATCACTTCTCATTTAGAAAGGTATATTGTGCATATGTCTTCACTGATTTTTCTGGAGTATATCCATTCTCCCTTATAATTCTAAGGACATGTCTACTTTATTAAATATAGCTTTATATCAATTGCACACTCCTTTCATATTGGTATTTCTATTGGCTTTTAATCATTTCATTTATTTTTTTTCTCATGTAAAATTAATTCTAGCAATTTCACCACCCCATCACATTGTTGATATGTTATACATATGTGTAGTGTTAACTATTTGATATATTACATTTACTTTCAAGATAGTAGTTGTATAATCCATCTTTGTTATAATTAATTGTTATATTATTAATTCTGTTTTATTACATTAACAAATTATTTCTTTTATCATCAATAACTATATAATTAAAAAAATGAATTTATTGTATAAGTTTTCTTTTATCATTAATATGCTATTTTGTTTTCAATTAGTTTTAATGACATGATTTTCAATGACAATTTTATTACAATATTTTTTTTTATTTTCTATGCAAGTGCATAATATTTGGTATTCTCATATTGTAAATTTTTGTCCTTTTGTTAATCAATTAAGAATAAATTATTGTAATTCTTATTGACTTTATTTTATCATATACTAGTTTGCACAATATCGAATCTTACAAAGCTAGAGTTCGTTGCTCTTGATATTTCTGACAATAATTATTTGGCATGGACTTTTGATGCTGAGATCCACCTTGATGCTATGAATCTTGGTAATACAATAAAAGAAAGAAAGGACGCATCCTCACAGGATCGTGCAAAGGCAATGATATTCTTTCGTCATCATCTCCATGAAGGATTGAAAACTAAATATTTAACATTAAAAGATCCATATGTCCTTTGGAATAATTTAAAGGAAAGGTATGACCACTAAAAGACTGTAATTCTTCCTAAAGCTAGCTATAATTGGATGTACCTATGATTGCAAGATTTTAAAACTGTGAGTGAGTATAATTCAGCAATGTTTAAAATTACTTCTCAATTAAAATTATGCGGAGAAAGTGTTACTGATGAAGACATGTTAGAAAAAACATACTCTATTTTTCATGCCTCTAATGTGCTTTTGCAACAGCAATATTGAGAGCGAGGCTTTAAAAAATATTCTGAATTAATATCATGTCTTCTCACTGCCGAACAAAATAATGAACTGTTAATGAAAAATCATCAATCTCGCCCAACTGGATCAATGCCATTCCCTAAAGCAAATGCGACATATGTTGAAGATCTTAAGCATAGTCGACATGGTGGACGTGGACATGGACATGGTCGTGGTCGTGGTCGCGGTCGAGGTCGTGGTCGTGGTTATTATAACCAAAACTCCTCAAATTTCAAAAAAGTTGCATCTCACTATCAAAAAGGGGACAAGAATGAGCAGAAACAAGAAGAAAATAGTTTTCAAAATAAAGCACCTAAGAACAATAAAGATACTTGCCATAGATGTGGCATGAAAGGGCATTGGAGACATACATGTCATACGTCTAAACATTTTGTTGATCTCTACCAAGCTTCCTTAAAGGAGAAAGAAAAAGGTGCATAGGCAAACTTTGTTGCGACAAACTTTATTGAACGCCATGATCCTACAGATTTTACACACTTAGACGTTGCAGATTTCTTTGAGAATCATGATGGAAATTTTGAGAATTTAATTAGTAAGAAAAACATCAATATGGCTTGAAAAGATGTTCTTCCACTAGTCTATCCCGTTTGTTTTTTTGGTGTGATCATAATTTTTAGCATGTTTTATTTTTTTTTTTAATTTTAGTTTGGTTGTAATTTCGGCGTGATTTTATTATGTTTTGTAATCTCCATATGTTTTCTTATTAAAAAAAAGGATTGTGTTTAGTATATTATTTTCTTATCTCTTTGTTTTATTTTTCATGAAGAGGCATGGATTTCAAAAATCATTCCACCGATATTAAAGTTAATGATGAAGCCTTTTGCCTAGCGGACGGTGGAACAACACACATTATTCTCAAAGATAAAAAATATTTTTCCAATCTTATATTAGTTGAAGCTAATATTAATACAATATCTGGTGTTGCAAATCTCATTGAGAGCTTTGGTAGTGCTAATATATTATTACCTAGTGGCACAAAGTTTATGATTAACGATGCTATGTATTCTAGTAGATAAATAAGAAATCTACAAAGTTTTAAAGATATACGTTGTAATGGTTATCATATTGAGACAACAAATGAAAGAGACATTGAATATCTTTATATTACGTCTAATGTCTCAGGAAAGAAACAAATATTGGAAAAGCTACCAGCATACTCTTTTGGGTTATATTATACATTTATAAATCTAATTGAATCCTATGTGGTTATGAACGAAGAATCTAAAGATTCAAGGGATTTTATTGTTTGGCACAACCGTTTAGGTCATCCGGGTTCAATAAAGATGCAAAGGATTATAGAAAATTCAAATGGACATCCTTCAAAGAACCAAAAGATTCTTTTGTCCAAAGATTTTTCATGTGCTGCTTGTTTTCAAGGAAAACTAATTATAAGGCCATCCCCAATGAAAGTTACAATTGAATCTCGTACATTTTTAAAACGAATTCAAGAAGATATATGTAATGACCGAGAAAATGTCATTAACAAAACCTAATATTTTATTGGGTTTAATTAATGAATTAACTTTTAAAAATGTGATTTTTGTAAAAGTTGTAATTTTTGTACAAAATTACGATAAAGTATGAATAAACGACATTGATTGCATATTTTATGGGAAATATGATGAAATGTTGGATATAGTAAAATACAGATTTTATGAGTTGAATTACTCAGAAATCTGTGAATAATATCCATAAAATGGATTTTATATCACAATTAATTGTGAAATTGTGGTATAAACAAATGAACGACTAGAATGCAATTAGGACACAGAGGTTGTCTGAACCCTAATCTGGGGTAGGAAGAAGGCCAAAGCAGTATAAGAATACTGCTAAGTGAAAAC
>CAMOHE010026962.1:0-18800 GCA_946598075.1 Artocarpus hirsutus
TACATAATTAATAATGTGTATAATAATTAACTATACACATTCAAAACATTGAAATTATTGCATCCTTGAACTTGGTGCTCACCATTTTTAATTCATGGTATGGAGCTCATGATCATTATTGATCTGGATTTCTTTTACTGACTGATATCACATAGGAATTTCCACATAATCTTAGTAAGTTAGAAATTCCACTTGTGCCAAATAACATCATCTTTTTGGCTCATGTAGAAGATTAATAACTCATGAATTCTTGGTTTAGCACATTAAATAATTATTTTTAATTATTTTAATGTACTATCATAACATTACATTATTACATGTTTCATAAATGAAGCACATAATTTTGTGCATTCACAACATTAATTATTTCTAAGATCTTACGGCTATTAAGACCTTTAAATATGCGTGTTAATAAATGCTAAACTTGTACTTTCTTAAGTACTTAGCTAAGTCATGAGGAAAAAACCCTCAATTAATTATAGTTATTAACGTTTGAATTTTTCGGGTCATTACACATAACAAATACAAATGGAGCATCATATGGTTACCACATGTATTCAGATGACCAAAGCCTTATTCTTTTCCAAATTTCAGAATAATGCCTTTAGGAGGATAACATTAACTCTTTGTTAGAGGCTATGGATTCCGTGTATATGGACTATGCTCTCATCGAATATAGATTAAATCTCTAATATACTGACGATGGAGCTTTCGATCATCAAAACTCCTATCTTTAGCATATCAAAAGACATAAGCTATAAACATGGGGTAATGAATCCACTTCAGCAATAAGAGTATACATAAATGATTGCTAAAGTGAATTGTTTAAGTTAAATGGAGTTATTATTAAATCAATCACACTTTAGGTCTAGTTCAGTATATGATCACTATCAGGTCTACCATACCAATGTGTCTATCATGGAGTTAATCTGTTCTGACGGCTAGATAAACAGCCTTCCTAAGTGAATGTAGATCCTTGTTATAGTCTTATCATGTATAAAGTATTCAACTAAATACATAAACTATAGACTATATAAAATTTAGGCTTTTAATTTTGTTATGGTATCTATATCGCATATAAATTCTACATATATGCAATCATAATATTTGGTTATAATATTCACAGATTTCATGTTTACTTAAACGCTTAATCATAATAATGAAAGCAATACGAAGGTCATTATTAACATTATTAACATGTGAAATATTAACATTATTATTTATTTATTCATTTAATCCAACATATTTTTAACTACAAATAAAATATTTGTTCCTTATGGTACAGATCCTAATAGTTAGTGAGGAGAAAGCTCCTCAACAATTGATGTAGCTCAATTTCAGAGTAAACCACTATATGTCCTTTGTGTGGTATCTTTTACTTTATTGTATACTATTTTATTCTTTGTATTAGCTTTTGTGATTATTATTGCATGACTGACCAAATCTTTAAGCCTGTAAGGACCTAATAACAATAATCAAATGCCTAGTAAATTAGAAGTACTATTTTCCAAATTACGCATTAACATTATTTGATTTAATTATAGATTCAATATCTACAACAATGATAGATTACACATGTGCTTATCAAACATCTATCCCATCAGAATCCTCCTTTGGGAAGGAAACAAAGTGGTCGATTTATAGACCAAGGGGTGTCATTGGCGTCAAATTTTCAACACATATTTTGTCTTTTTAATTTGTATATATTTTTAAAAGAGTATGAGTAATGTTGATATTTTGGATTTTTTTTTTTTTGTATTTTTATCCAACAATCAACATCTTAATTGATTTTTTTATATAATTGATAAAACAAATGAACACTTTTTTCTTTCAAAAAATGAAAAAAAAAAAAATACAAAGCAACGTCCCATAATGAGAAGCATAAAGATTTACGCTATGTTTTAAAAAGTACTATAAGATTTTTACCTTCGTTTTTTTCTTGTTCGTATTTTAATTTAGGATGGATAGAATTAAAAAAAAAAGAAGAAAAATTAAAAAAAATTAGGAAAACAACACTTTTAAAGAGTTGTTTGTTAAATATACCACTTTGGTAGAAAAAAAATAAGCATAATTTACACATAAAAGTGGAATGATTTAAGTTAAGTTTAGACATAAAAATGGTAAAAATCAATAACTAACTTTAAAGTGGCACTCATCGTCATTTGCACCGAGTAAACGACATATTCTCTAATTTTCTCAAATAAAAAAGCAAGGCTTTGAAAAATAAAATTAAAGGGTGAGTTAGAAGAACACCATTTTAAGAGAATCGACACTCAAATTATTATTTTTGTGAAAATATTTAAGCTTTGTTTTTATAAATTAAAAAATTCGTTTAATTTACACGTACAAGTCATATGAATGGTATATAATTGGGAGAAATGGACAGATAGTGGGTATTTTGAAATTAAAATAGTAAATAATATTTTTTCAAATTTGAAGAAATAGATAGAATGTTTTAAATAATTTAAATTAAATTGCATATTTATCAAGTAAATAATTTATTTAATTCTAATAAATAAATCACTTACCAAATAGATATGTTATTTACATTAAATAAATAAAATTATTTACCTAATGATTTATAAAATCACTTAGCAAGTAAATAATTTTTGCTTTCAAACAAATGATTTATATTATTTCTATAAAAAAAAAAGGGGTCATGACAGAAGTAGACCAAGTAAAAATGAATAAAAATTAATAGGTTTAAGCTTTTAAAGCTCAACATATTTAAACAAAATATGGTTTAAATTACTTGAGCTTAAAAAAAATAGCGCCACACAATTTATGGAGAAACTTTAACACCCCATTCTCTTTCTTTCCCTTATCTTTTATCCTCAATTTCTCCTTGAGATACGACATCGTTTTTTGACTGTCATCGTTACAAGGCTGAGTCGTGAAGTGACAATCAGAACGAGTTTGGACCCTAACTTTTGCAATCCACGGCTTCATGACAAGCCTCAGATCCCAATTTTCACAGTCCACAACCTTGAGACGAGCTTCCATTGCTTCACGAGGATGCCATTCTAGCAATTGTTCGGGATAGCGATTGCAAATCTGTATTTGGACAAAGGAAAGCGGAAGAGGAGGAAGAGAGATAAAAAGATAAGAGGGTTAAGAGAGGTTTGTGCTTTAGAGGTCAAAAAGTAAAATTAATTCCTAATTGACTACTATTAAATAGTGTTTGTAAATATGTTATGACTCTCTAAAGTGAGCCCATCTGTTACAATTTCTCTAAAGAAAAAAAAAAGAAAAGAAAAGTGTAAGAGATAGGCCAAATTTTGGAAACACTTGAAGGTAAATAGCACATTTACAAACATTATCAAATAATAGGGTAATTAGACTTTTACGTATAAATTTGGATTAGCTAAGTATGAAAATTCCCCATATTACAAATTCCTAATTTGTTAACCCTAGATTGCCCCCCTAAACCTAAATTTCTTTGAAACTGTTCCCTCTCTATCTTTCTCATGAGGATGGTCAGTGCCATCACTAGAACTCCTTCGTAGCGATATCTCCTAGGGCATGAATAAGATCCCCATATCAAAACCCACAGTAAAGGCAAGCCAAGGCAAAGATCGATGATGGGCGACGATCCAAGGTGAGGTACGACGAGATGATGAGGCTTCTAAGGATTGACGGCCAACTCTCTGCTCTAGACCTCCAGCATTGTCAACTTGTTCGATGGTTGCATGAGATTGACATTGGTATCTTTCAAGTGATGGCAGAATCACACGAATTGTCGCTGTTCATCCCCTCAAGATTGAAATCGTAGTGTCGTCATTGATCTTCGAGAGCCAAGTTCTTGCCATTAGATGGTCATCATAATAGCTCCTCCAACAGCAAACAATGTGCATACACGACAGTGTTGAAAGGAGAGAGAAAAAACAAGGAAGAAAGAGAGGAGAGAGAATAGGGATAGGGTTTGGGGAAGGTGGAGAAATTCAAGTAAGGTTATTTTTATTGGATTAATATTGATGTTTTTTAATCAAAATATGCTACTTACTAATGTTTTAAAAATTTTAGCCTATTAATTTTTATTAATCATTTTATTTGGCTTATTTCCCTTGTTCTCCTAAAAGTAAATGAAAAATTACAAAATATGCAACCTTTTGAAGCAATCTAATTTTTTACGCTAGAAATTCTAAAACTTAGAAAACTATATTCCACAAATTTTAGTATATGCCACAAATTTCAACAAGAAAAAAAAAAAAAAAATCTTTTTTCCCTTTAATCCCTTCCCTTCCCCCTCCCCCCCGACCCCCCCCTTTTGAATCTTCCCTTGTTTCTCCATGTCTCCTTGTTGCAACAACGACGACTCTAAGTGCAACCCACTGACCATGATCGAATGACGTCTGTCCTCATTAATCATAGAGTGCCTCATCAAGATCTTCTCCAAGTTGGCTCAAATTGGCACTCTAAATGCACTAGAGGCTCAAATCGGCGGTCTGAATCGTACCAAAGGCTTATATCAACCGTCGTCCATTGATTGCTTTTCTTTGACAGACTTCTAGGGTGATATCCGATTTATATATATATATTATATAAGAATTAAGTGAATCTACATTTTTACTTGGTCAATATTATAATTGTGTTGAAGTTAATTTTTTTTTTAGTATTTTTCTACTTTATTTAAAAAATATCATTTATTGCATATTTTCTCAATTAGAATGTTCAATATTTAAATTAAAAAAAGGCAAAACCGACGTAATTTTGCCGATATAATACTCAAAACTTCTTATTTTACGGGGAATTAGTTTTTCTACTCTCTTATTGAAAGGGAGAATATATACAACTAACTCTTGCCAAATCATTTATTCTCCATTGGAAACAAGTTAAGTCTAGATTTCTACGTTTTCTCGTCCACCAACGCAAAAGGTAAGACGTCTAACGACTAATATAGCTATATATGTATAGTTTCACTATGATTATATTTTCAAAAGTGAGTGGATTCATGTACAACTGTCAATTATATGGCTTTTGGCATTATATATATATATATATATATATATATATTCTTGTATAGAGGAAGTTCTCTTATTTCCAATATATGTCCATGTTGTATATATATATACATACATACATGTGTATAGATACACATGTTTATTGAACCCATTTTGATGCGTTACAATAGGGATATGGAAATTTGTGATATTTAATATATATGTATAGTTATTTATTCTTTGATGCAATAATTATGATAGTATTATGGAAGAATATTTTGGATGTTTCTTCGTAAATGTCAACTGGCTATATAAAGCTTGAATATATATATATATATATATATATATATATATAATATATATGCATGTTTGTGTATATGCCTATAGATAATTCCCATTGCCTTAAAGTATTATATTGAGATTTTAGTTTAGTTACTTAAGTCTAAAGGACTATATATAATATATGTCTTGTAGTTTTTATATTAATGTGAGCATAACTGCATCACGAAGTGTATAAGCATAAAATTATTAAAATTAGGCTTCTCAGTAATAATTATAAATTCAATACAAACATATTATTATTGTCACATTATACTATTTATCATCACATTATACTACTTCATTTTAGGCAAACAAGTGTATTGAACTCAACGAGAATATTGAAGACTTCAACCTCTATTTGTTTCCTTTTATTATTAACTATATCGCATGAAGGATAGTATGCTTATGCATTTTCTGTGCTTATGCAATTTTATTACTCTATATGCCTATTGTGCAAATCATTGAAATGAAAGAATCCATAATAGCTTGACTGCTTGAGACTGAAATTGTTGCTTAGTGCACCGTTGGATATCTTATGATGTTTTTTTTACTATTCCTATCGGAAATGCCTAGGACTTAAGTTGGTCTCATGGAAGTGCCTGAGATCTAGATTGATTCCATGGAAGTGTCTAGAACTTGAATTGTCCCATTGGAAGCGCCTGGGACACGGATTTGATCTCCCTGAAGTGCCTGAGACCTTATCCAATAACTTTTCTTTATTTAGTTCTTGTGATGCATATGAAATTGCTATTTAGTGAGTTTTAGCTCATATATTTAGTGTGGTGTAGGTATGGGCACATTCGAGTAGAAGTTAGTTTCTACACGGTCAACTGGTACACTTTCTATTCTCGTGACTTCACGTATATGGATACTGTTGATCTTATACGGGCACATTTTTGTTTAAACATCTATTTGCTACTTGTAATTACTATAGGATTGTTAAAAGTATGGTTTGGGAGATATAAATCCTTGTAAATATTTATTGTCAGCTCATCTTTTGTGAATCTAAATCCATAGTTATTTGTAAATTATAAAGTTTTCAAAAAGTTTAAATTTTTTTCCAATTTATTCTTAAATAATTATTTTAGTTTTAAAAAAAATATAATGTCACCAAGCTTAATTATGCATTAATAGTGTGGTTAAGTTAGGCCAGCGTTACATCCAGGCATATCCGCCCCTCATGAAATTCATTGGTCGTGTGCCAAGGATTGGCGGCGAGGTCATGAACTTCTGCGTGCTGAAGTGTCCCAACGTGGAAAAGTTGTTGGCAGCGAAGTATGAGGTGGTGGTGTTCACTGCGGGTCTGAGGGAGCTTACCGCGTTCCTGATTGACCGACTCGACCAAAAAAGTATAATTGCTCACCGGCTCTATCGTGAAGCAAGGGGTTGATTGTCGATTCGGAAGGATCCTGTTTTTGTTGTCATTGTTCTAGATGTTTTTGTTATTGTTTTGGATGTATTTGTTGTGTTTTTTTTTTTCTTGTGTTTTTTCTGGCAGCTAGCTACGTTGCTAGTAAGGTAGAGATGAGGCGACGGGGATAGAGAGGAAAGAGAGAAAAAAAGGAGAGAAAAATGTCCTAAAAAAACACAACAAGTCTTTAACGAACACGAATAATGTCCCAAAAACACACAACCCGTCTCAAATGTCCCAAAGAGACACATAACATGTCTTGGAAGGATATGAAAGATGCACAGCAGGAAAACAAACCAAGCTTTGATATAAGAAATTTTTATATTTTATGACATAAATATATAAAAATTGAGTTTAAAAAAGTTGCATTTACCTGAGCACCAAAAAAAAATCGTGCGCAGTTCTGAGCAAAAGAAAATAGGGAAGTTCCGCAAGACTGTCCTATTCTGAACAAGTTTTGGGCCCAGAAAATTCAAAGAGTGCACCTGTAGCACCCAAAGAGGCCCAAGTGGGGGCGTTTCCAGAGCCCAAACGGAGCCCAACAAAATAGCCTTCACATCTTCCCATATTTATAGCGCTGCCAAACACGAACTTGAAATACCGAGGAAACAAGAGAGAGAGAGAGAGAGAGAGAGAAAGAAATCAGAAGGAAGTTAGGGTTCACGAATACGAGGTGTATCTGTTTGAGGCACTGAATTTGGTAGAAAGGAGTTATAGAGCGGAACCATTCGCTGATTCGTTCGAGGTATTTTCTTTTTGTCTATTTGTATATTTATGGGCGCCGAAATTTGGATTCTGAATCTTCATTTTTTCTTTTGGACAGAAAACAAAGTTCATTGCTTTAACAGTTCATTCGTTAGATAAGGTTGTAAGAGACTGTGGCTTTGTTTTCCAAGACTAGATTTCTGTTTCGTGTTCTTGTTTGGATGCTCAAGTAATGTAGTTTTGTGATGTTTCACTCCTTGGGTCTGCTTTGGATTTATTTATTTATTTTTTTTAGAACCAAATTCCCTTTATTTTGTTTTTGTTTTTGTTGTTTCTCTAAAATCAGTTTTTGAATCTTTTTCATTTTCCTTTTCATGACCAATTACCGAGCTAATCTACGAAGTTTAGGCTAGGGGTTTAAATTTTCTACTTAGCTTCTACCGAATGATCTTGTAATGATTATTATATATATATATATATATATATATATATTTATAAGTCTTTGCTTGCTAGACAATGTTAGAATTGGATGGGAAAAACAAGAAGCAATTTCTATGTCGGAGGCTTGAGCATAAGAGGTTGGAAATGCCATTTTTTCCCCTTTATTGTTAACTGCATTGGGAAATTGGAGGAGGCATGTGCAAACTCCTTGAGTAGAATGTTTTTTAGCATAGTTTTTCTTTTGGGTCTGACATGAACAGACTGTAGAATGTCTGGAATGTTTTCCGCACATGTCAGAGGATCGTGGAGAGACAGAAACTTTAGTTGTCTCTGTCAGTCTGGGTTCAATCTTCACAAGTAACCTTGGACAGGTGTCTATCCTACCTGTAAGCCTTTCCTTTTCCAATCCGAGTGATGTTAACTTCATCTGCGTGTCGGTGTGTGTCTTGGTGTGTGCGTTGGGAGAGTTACATTTTCTATGGCTTTTGGTTTACTGTTTAAAGTTTGAACTGGCTTTTCGTTTAATGTGCTTTTGCGTGCATGTATTTTTGCAAGTAATTAACTACGCCCTTATGTGCAGTTTTGCAGTCTGGTTTTGCTTCAGTTTCATGAAGCTGCAGCCCAATGGCAAACTTCTCAGGAAAAGGATCCCAGTCAAATGGGTCTGTATATGTTTGCAACTTGCCTGATGGGACTGATGAAAACATGTTGGCTGAATATTTTGGTACCATTGGATTGCTAAAGGTATGGAGTATGATCAGGTATCATTGGAAATTACATTTTTTTTTTAATAATCAACTTATCATGTGGATCTTTTTTGGATATTTAGTAACTACATTTTTTATTTCCTATCTTTTTTCTGTCTACTGTATAGAAAGACAAGCGGACAGGAAGACCAAAAATATGGTTGTACCGAGATAAAGTGACAAATGAGCCAAAAGGAGATGCTACTGTAACATATGAGGATCCACATGCTGCATTTGCTGCAGTTGAGTGGTTTAACGACAAGGATTTTCATGGTAGAATCATTGGTGTTCATATAGCAGAATCAAAAAGCAAAGATGAACAAACCCATAACTTGGGGGGAGATCCAAATGTTGTGGCCGATTACAGTGGGGTGGAGGAAAATGCTCATGATATAAACGGGGGTGGTGGTAGGGGTAGAGGTCGGGGTGATGCTTCTGGGAAGGCTTGGCAACAAGAGGGAGACTGGATGTGTCCGAATACAAGGTCTGTGATGTGACATTGGTGAGCAGCCGTTCTTGCTCCTTTAAGAATTTTGTTTTGTCCTCCATATTGATGATACCTTTGCTATGTAAATTGGCTTCTTATGCTTTCTTCTTGTGGCAGTTGTTCCAATGTAAATTTTGCATTTCGTGGTGTCTGCAATCGATGTGGAACTGCCAGACCAGCAGGGGCTTCTGGAGGTGGTGCATGGGGTGGTGGCCGGGGCAGGGGTCGTGCCCAAGACTCGGACAGCCATGGTCGATCAATTGGTGCTCCTGCAGCTACAGGAGGACTCTTTGGCCCCAATGATTGGCCTTGTCCAATGTAATGTCTACATGCTCATGCTTAAATGTCATATGTATTTATATGAGTAGTCGTCATCCATATTTAGATGGTAAATTGTAGCCCAATATTCTTTTCTATAATGTGTCTTTTTGATGTAGGATTTTTTAAATTTGGAGAAAGACGAGTTTTTGGGTTAGGTTAGGAATAGGAAACAATATTTTGGTGGACATGCATGTTGGCTCTAAATTGAACTAACAAAGGAGTTTCATAACAAAAAGGGCAGGTCCAGATCTGAAATCTCTGGCATTAACAGGTGTTGATTTAGTTCTTTTTGACTCCTAGTTACGTGTTCAGTCCTTTTTCTCCTCAAGTTAGACATTTTCCGTCCACAATTTCTGCAAGCATATATGAAATTTTTTCAGAGCTACTGATGTCAAACTTTGTCTTTTCATCTCACAATTGAGTTATAAAAATCTATCTTATTCATCTGCAAGTTCAGATTCTTGACCATGTTCGCAAAAGGACTCAGGTTCCTAATTGTAGCTGTAATCCTACATCCTCATTCTCTGCATGCTAATCATAATTTTTTTTTTTAAAATGAGGAGATTTGCATTTCCCTGACTCTTTCCAAGGGGACAAAAGGCGAGAGAGGGAGAGATTGTGTTATTTGTAACTGAATTTACATGACAGTAGTTTCTGGTCTTATTTATTTTCAGCTGACATTGGAAAAGATGTGATCCTTATCTCATGGGTAGGATTCGATGTGTCATATTTCATGATGCTGCTTCATTCTTTTTTCAGGTGTGGCAATATCAATTGGGCTAAGCGTACAAAATGCAACATATGCAACACAAATAAACCTGGGCACAACGAAGGTGGAGTAAGGTAGCTCTCTCTCTCTCTCTTTGAGAGGTATTGTTTCAGGGTTAGTTGGCTTTGTTTTTGTTGGATGGAAATTAAGGTTTGTTTCTTTTGGTATATATAGTCCTTGGCACACTAGTAGTCTAATAATCCCTATATATATTTTTGTTCAATCATTGAAATAAGCTTATAGATTGGGGTCACATACAGATGATTTAATCTAATTAATATTTTCCTCTCTTATTGTAGTTAAGATTGGAAAGAGTTTCTGTCTTTCAGAATAAAATGGCCGTTAAGATATTCAGAAAACCCTGATTGTTACAACACATCGACAGTGATCCGTTACGGACCCCTTTTGGCTTATGACATTTTATTTCCTTTTCTTTTATTAGTTACGTTACATTTGTGTTTTATGTTTCTAAATTTTTTCCAGCCTTATCCTTCAGTGTCTTTACAAATTTATTCCTCAAACTTGAAAAAAAAAAGTGCTTTCTTGCCTTTGCTTTCCTCCTCCTACTCCTCCTCCTCCTCCTCCTCCTCCTCCTCCTCCTACTACTGCTGCTATTATCATTATTATTATTATTATTTTCTTTGGATTGTGAACCTGTGATGTCTATCCAAATTTATGAATACACTATGGAGCGCTTGTCGATAGTAAGATGTCGCCTCATAATTTAACTGAGGCATAAGCGCAGGACATATCTCTTATTTATATTGCTTTTGCTTGGCCTTAAATTTACGCGACAGAGGAGGACGTGGAGGAGGTTACAAAGAACTTGATGAGGAAGAACTAGAAGAAACTAAACGTCGGCGACGGGAGGCTGAAGAGGTAAGAACTCCTTGTACTGATAGCCGGGAAATGCAGTCCCATGTCAATTTTGCTTCCCTTTATATATATATATATATATATATATATATGTATATATATATTTATGATATCCAGTTTTATATACTTGGGTTCCTTTTTTTTACCTAATTGGTGCCCCATGCTATTCTCAGGATGATGGTGAGTTGTATGATGAATTTGGCAATCTCAAGAAAAAATTTCGTGCAAAAACGCAGCAGGCTGAAGCTGGAAGGACACTTCCGGGTGCTGGACGTGCTGGATGGGAGGTGGAAGAACTAGGTAATTTTTACTTTTGGCTTTTTATAGGCATGATTGAATTACTCTAGCTCTTTCTTTACAGTCACATTCAAGAGTTCTTGCATAATCGATAGGGACTTATTTTATCCATTGCCTTTATAGATAATCCAGAAAAGAAATTTTCCCTAGTTGGTTCACACTGGTTTTTCACTAAATAATGAATTTGGGTGTTGTCCTTTCAAGTGTTTGACTCTCGGTCTTTTGAATATAACAGTATTGGTTGTGAATTTTCAAGAAAGTCCGAAAAGAGTTCACAGGTTGACGTAGCCCAGCTAAGCCTTTACTGTTTTATATCTTTCGGGTTGTTTATTCCTTCTAAAAAAAAAAAAGGAAAAACAGATATTCGTATCTTTATTCTTTAACAAGGCAGGGGCAAGCACATACTATAATCTGCTTTTTTAATGTCTTGACCAAATTTTATTGGTTTTTGGTTGACTTCTTTGTTTACAAAATGGTGTCATGCAGCTGTCGTTGACAAAGATAGCAGAGAGAGAAGTAGAGACAGAGCAAGAGACCGAGACGATGTGGAGGGTGGTAGGAGCAGAGAACGCAACGAGAGAGATAGACGTCGGAGTCGGAGCAGAGAACGGGACAGGGGAAGGAATCGGGACCGGGATTATGGTCATGACCGCGATCGAGATTATGGGCGGGACAGGGACTGGGATCGGGACCGAAATAGGCACCGCTATTGAACATTTTGGTATTACGGAAGCTTGCAAGCATTATTGTGATTCTCTTGAAAAGAACGGTTGCTTTGGCTTTTGTTTTGTAGGGTGGCTGGCTCTCAGCGTTGAAGACACATTTTGACGAGTGGCTTATCTGTGCCATCATGTAAACTATTACTCAATTATTTCAGAAACTATATGAATTAAATTTTGAACTCTTTCATGGGGAACATTATCAGTATTCCAAAAATGGTTTGTCCTTTGTAGAATATTTACTCGAGTAAATCGTTGGATTTTGGAAAACGTTTCCATATTTCACACCATTGGAGTAATATTATGAGCTGAATGTTGTAAAATTTATGTAGTCCATGCTTTGATATTGGGGTATATGGGTTGAGTTGATTCGTGCTGATACTTCTTTTAAAGAGCATATTTTAGCAGTGTTTTTCTTGTAATAATAAATATTTGTTTTTGAAATTAATACAATAAAAGATAGGGAATTTTCACGATGGAGATGTGGAGAAAACAATTTTGTTTCATTGGTAGAACAAGATGTTTTAGTCATCATATTAGGATTTTAATAATTTGATTCGTAACTGTCTATGTTAAAAATTTATAACATATTTTATAAATCAAGTTGTTTAAAAGTTGATCTAACAATTAAAATATTTATGTTTTATCGTTGGAGAAAAATTATACTCTCTGTCATAAAAATTGCCTAAAAAAAACCAAAAATAGATGGTATTGGACTATATTTTTATATGCTATGGTAGTTTTCCCGTGAAGTAAGGTTAAAAAAAGATAATAATTGCTTAAACAAACATTTGGTTTTTTGCTACACCACATAATAATAGGGGAATATTATGATAAGACTCACTGAAAAAGGTTTTACCGTAAGATCTGTTTTTATCTATTAAATTTGAATCTAATGATAAAAATAGGGGTGACAAAACAGGTTAACGGGTCGAGTTGGAGTTAATTTTTATAAAAAATAGGCTGACATGAACCCGACCCGTGACACGAACGAGTTGAAAATTTTCAACCCGAATACGACCCGTGTCAACCCATTTTTTATGCACAGTGTCAAAAAATATGACCCGTGACCCGTTTTTGATATGTAACCCGATTGTGACCCGTAACCCGTTTATGACCCGTAACCCGATTATGGCCTGCAACCCGTTTACGACCCGCCGACATTAATTATATAATTTAAAAAAAAAAACATAAAATTAGAAGAGTTTCATACCACTTCAACAAGAAGATGAGTGATAAGAGAGGTAGGGTTGATCTTTTAAGGGTTTATTTTATATATGAAATAATATTAATTTTTTAAATTTAATTAATTAAATACGGGTCAAAAATGGGTCATTTTCGTGTCAGATGGGTTGACACGAACCTGACCTATTTTTTTACCCGTGGTTAAATTTTTCGACACTAACCTGCAAAAAATCGTGTCAGATTCGTGTCGTGTCGCAACCTGTATTGCCAGCCTTAATAAAAATAAATGAACTCATAAAAGTTTAATAAAATTTAATAAGTACAAGCGCATCACATTTTTCTTATAAAAACCTAAAATCTGAAAGAAAAAAAAAAGAAGCCTAAACTGAAAAAAAAAAAAGAACAAAAACTGAAAAAATAAAAGAAAACCCCATGATCGCCGGTGACCACCGGCGACCGGCGTGGGTCGCTGTGACGCTGCCTCCTTTCTTCTCGAGGTCGCCGGCAATTCCAGAGAGATTCCTTTGGTTGAGATCGCGATATGACCACCACGAGTTACAACAACAGGGCACGACCCTATCGTGATCCCCGTCGAGAGAAGCTGAGGCCACCATCGACCACGATTGTCTCAACGCCACAATGATTCAATCTGGCGCGACTGTGGGTCACGACGCCTCGACCCCCTCCGTCTACCCACGCCGCCAAGTTTGTGAAAAATCGCGGTTGTGTTAGCGAAAAATCAGGTGCCGTCGCGATGGAGATCTCGGCCTCAGGCATCATCGCGACGGAGAAGCTAGGCCTTAGCGACCCAAGCGGCGATTTGGGGTCGTCACGTTGATGGTTGCAATTCTGTTGAGTGCGTCACTCCATTGCTGGGTCGCAAAGCTCCGTCGCTTAGCTGCCTAGGTCGCGAAGGTCTCCAGGTGTCGACCACCGTGGACCACTGAGGGCGTCCGTCAGTGCCCCAAGGGCTGCTGGATTTTTTTTTTGAAGGGCTACCGGAGTTTGGGCGTACTGCAGGCGACGATTTTGTTTTTGTTGTTGAGAATTTGTTTTTCTAATTATTAGAATTTTTTTAATTTTAATTTTAATTGTGTAAGGGAGGGCCAATTGTAATTTGGTGGACTTGAAGTTTTGAGGCCGTTGGATTAAATCGAACGGTTTAAAAAAAAGGTCTTATGATAAAACCATTTTAAGAATGTCTTAACCTAGCATTTCTTATAATAATAGTAAGGTTTTTGGCACATTACCTCCTAAATTTTAATTTTTTTTACAATTTGGTCTTAAATTTTTTTGTGTCAATTAAGTCCTTAAATTTTGCTAAGTGTATCAATTAAATCCATAAACTTAGCTAAGTGTGGCAATAAAATCCTTAATCACTAAGATTTGTCAAAATTAAGATGAAAAATAATCACCTAATGCATACATGACCTATTTAGAAGGAAATGAACGTAATTTCAAGCATTATGATGATTAAAATATACATAAAAACTAACAAAATTGTTAGAAATATCATTAACATTGATATAATTTTTTTCTTTTTTTTATAATTTTGAACATAAAAGTGAATAATTTGACTCTTATTAGAATTAAATGACAT
Organism: Artocarpus hirsutus; assembly: GCA_946598075.1. Taxonomy (NCBI): domain Eukaryota; kingdom Viridiplantae; phylum Streptophyta; class Magnoliopsida; order Rosales; family Moraceae; genus Artocarpus; species Artocarpus hirsutus. Next base: position 14,819 of record CAMOHE010026962.1, read on the forward strand.
ATACAGGCATTTTAAATGGGTCACATCCATCTCACATGATTGTTTCAATTTTGATTTTGAAGAAACTTGTGATTATGACTTAATTGTCATACTTAGCAAAGTTTAGGGACTTAATTGCCATCAAAAAGTTTAAGAACTACATTACAAAAAAGCTAAAGTTCAGAGGCAAATGCGTCAAAAACTCATAATATTATTATTCATTTGCTTAAAATGTATACTTTTAGCAGTTCCCAAATTCTTTAAAGTTGTCTTTTGCATTTAAAATCCATTTGGTTCGTGGGTTCGAAACGTGGTGGTTTTTGAATTTTTTTTTTTAAATGGGAAGTTTGAAAAGTGTGTTTAGCAAATGACTTCAAAATCTTGAAAACAAGAGGGAGGTGTTTTCAAATTTGGGGAAATTTTAGGTTAAATCTGTCTAATCATGGTTTAAATGGATCTTAATTTTGAATTGTCAAATGAGAGTTTTGGTTTAAACCATGTTAATCATCCAAGTTCCTACCAAGCAGGCTCATAGATTAAATGTTCACTTTAGGCCTCCATTTGACAAATGTGTTATGCGGTGTTGGGTGTGTGATATGCACATTTTAAATTTTTTACTGTATAACTCAAATATTTTTTTGTTAAAAGAAACACATACAAAAGTTTCTCAATAGAACAACAATATATGTCGTGAAAAATTATACCATGCTATAAAAGTAGGTTTTTGGTCAAATTTGGCACTCTGACCAGTTCAATACTTGAAACGTTCTTCATTCACAATGTAGCATTGTTTGTGCGCTTGTGTAATATTCAACTTGTTTAAATGTAACATTCATTAATATATGTGACAGACTACAGTTATTAAGTGTTTTATGTGAATAAATTGAATGTTACAAGAATGCTAGAATAATGTTATATTTGTAAAGAAAGAATTTACAAGTGTCAGATTGCTTAGATGCTTGACTGGAGACTTTTCCTACATAAATATACACGTTTCAAAACTTATTCCAGTTTGTATACTAAAATTATTGCTTTGTCTTAAATTTTTTAGTCCCTATTAATGTTGCATCAAAATGTTTTGTTTTAATATTGGGTTATTTTGTGTTCGTGGCCCTCAAAGAATTAAGGTCGTTCCACTTTGGCTCTTAAAACTTCAAATGATGTAAATTTGACCCTTGAAGTTTAGATACATGACACTAACTATCCGTCCATCTCCTAAATATTAATTTTCTAATGATTCGTATACATAATATGTACGTGAAATGCATATAATAAGTTATCGAAGACAAAGTTGCTTATGTTGCTTGATGTTTAAGACTGAAATTGCATGATAAACCCAAACTTGAAGCTTAGTGAGGATTTTCCATATCTTGGATCTCTCTTTCTGTAGATGAAAGCGGAGCTTCTTTTTTCTTTTTAATTAACTCGTTACTCGCATATCAATTGCATCTTCTATGCATAGATTATCAGAAACTTATCGTTTGAGAGAAAGAGGATGTTGGCATCTTCAAAGGTCAAATATGTGTCGGTTAGAGTATTAAGGGCGATGACCCTAATTTTTCAATAGAAATAACCCTTTAATATACAATGGCAAGTGCGTATTATTTTCCTTCTTAATATACATCCTAGTTTTAAGGTTTTTTTTTGTCTATTTTTAGAAGCTATAAATTCACCCTTTAAATCAAACTTACTCCAATTTCATACCTCAGCACACTTGTACACGAAAAGAATATTTTTCATAAATTTTTCTTTTCATAAAAAATGTTTTCTATGATAAACTAGTCTTGATATCCTTTTTTCTTTTATTTTTCAATGACAAAACGGTGAAACAAGATTTTCAAATGTAACACGTGCTAGAAAACAATAGATTTTAAAAATAGAATATATTAATCATTAAAATTTACTTTATTAATATATATTATCCTTTATTTTTTATTTTAAAATATTTTTTGATTTTATAAATTTTTTTTTTAAAGCTGGTTTTAGATCAGAGGCACTAAAAATGATGAACCAAAATTGACTATAACTCCTAACCTTCCAACTTCCAAGCTAAATATAACAATTTTTATTTTTTGAAAATTACAATTGTTAAAACTAGGATAGAGTAGCTACCCCCAAGTTTTAAGCCCCCCTCTTTTTTTTTTTTTATTTAATAAATAAGCGGCTAAAGTCTAACCCTTTTGTTGAAAAAAAAAAGAAGAAGAAGAAGAAGAAAAACAGAGAGAGAGAGAAAAGAGGCAACAGTTAAAGCCCTCAGCTGCATATCAGAAACAGAAGGAAGATACTTTCATCTCCTTCGCACAATCAAATAAAATAAAATGGCGGCCGAGAACAAACCTAGGTCAGCTTCCCACACTCACAAGTCCAAGAAGGGCAGGCAACGCTATCTCCCTCACAACGTAACCTCTCTCTCTCCTCTCTCTTCTCTCTCTCTCTCTCTAAGATGTTAAACTAATTGAGGGTTTGGTTGGTGAATTTTGCAAGCAGAAACCGGTGAAGAAGAAGGGTGCATACCCATTAAGGCCAGGAGTTCAGGGCTTCTTCATTACCTGCGATGGTGGCAGAGAACACCAAGCCTCTCGAGAGGCCATTAACGTTATCGACTCTGTATACTTCTTTTTTTCTTTTTCTTTTCACTCACTTTTCTTATTTTTTTTTCCTCTTTATTTATTGAGTGTTGTTGACATTCTGTTTGCTTAGTTGTTTGGCTTGCTCAATTTTATTTCTTTTTTGAATTCTCCGTGGAATTTCGATGGTTTCGGTTATTTCTCCATTGTCGTTTTGCCCTAAAAGTTGGTTAAAAAGCAAAGTTTGGAGCTTAGCAAGTTTTGATCTTCTGATAAAAAAGAGTAGTTTGATTTTGAAAATTTGGGACTTGTTAGTTATTAACTTAATCGTGAAAGAAAAAAATTTATGATTAGTTTGAATTGTTATTTCTGCATGAAAGTTTTTCCATTGGAAGATTTTTTTTTTTAATTTTTATTATTGTTATTATTTTCTTAATTTATTTGGTTTGGCAGTTTTATGAGGAGTTAGTTATTGGGAAGGATTCTGATGGAAAGCTTGCTGATTTACGTAGTAAACCTTTGAATAAGAAGATTACGTTTTCATATTCTGATTCTTCTAGTAGCGACGAAGATGACGAACAGGAGGACGAGGGGGAGAAGGAGGAGACTGGCCCTGCTACCCCCCAAGAGGGTGATGCTAGTAATAATAATGCGAGAACTGAGACACTAGATCCTAATAAAAATGATGATTGCCCTGAAAATGAAAAAGAGGGAGAACCTGATGACGATAAAGAGGCTGATAGAAGTCATGAAGTTCAAACAAATGAGGCTGAGGAACCACCAGTAAAGAAACAGTGTTTAGAAAAAGATGTCCCGAAAGTTATCCCTGAAAAAGTGGAAGAGAAGTCCATTGATAAGCTAATAGAAGCTGAAGTCCAAGAATTGGCTGATAAGAGCAAGGTGAGCTAGCAAAAGTTGGTGGGCTCTGTAGGTTTGTTGAGCTATACATTTCTTAAGTTTGCTCTGCAGTAACTTTTATGTTTGTTTCTTATTTGAGAGTAAAACGTTCTTAAGAAATTTTTTCAGTGCATTGTTGTTGAGGTATATTTTCTTTTAGTAATTGCAAGGTTAGAATTTCCAAAAATAAGGATAAAAGTGCACCATAATCTATAGCATCAATGAAATATCTCTATGGCACCATAAGTCTCACTTGTTATTTCTTGGAACAATAAATGTACGTTTTATGCATTCGAAATGTTATGCTATCAGAAGGTTTTCCTAAATCACCTTGATGACTTAAGTATATTATATCTGTATGATAACTGTAGTCGTCCATGTCTCTTTAATTTTGTCTCAAGTCCACTGTTATTCAATATAAGAAATTAAGGCTGGTGGCAGATGCTTTGGTTTCATATTTGTCATCCATTCTTTGTACATTATCCTTAGGACTTTGAAGTAAATGGATCTTCCCTTGTTATTTTTCTCTTTTGCTCATC
>CAMOHE010026966.1:0-51563 GCA_946598075.1 Artocarpus hirsutus
AAATTAATTTGTTTATCCGTTTACTACAGTGCTCTTCTTCATCTGTTGGCCCTTGTCCTTTAGTAAGCTAGTATAGCATATTATATAAGCACTTTATCCATTTTTAATTATGGTAGCAGTACCCTTCAATTGTTTTGTTTGGGCACGGCTTGTAGCTAGTCTCAAAATAGCAGACAACTTTCTAAAATGGCCAATTTTGGTTTGGCATATTGACTTTCTATGAAACATTATTACGTTAATCATAAATATCACCTAATACATATTAAAGAATATTTAATTTTCTTGAAGAAAAATTATTTTTATTTTCCCTTCACAAAAAATATTTTTTCCTTTGCAAAATGTGATTAAACAACTATTTATAGTTACAAAACTTAACTCATATATTATCACCGCCAGGATGATACCATTTTACGTGTTGATAAACTCGTTTTAGTCGCAACATTATTTCGTGTACCCTGTAACCGAATTAAAGGACATTATTGGATCTTAACATCAAAATAAGGTAATAAATTAATAATGAATCTTCTGGAACCTCATAAACGTCAATCACTCTTTAATATAAAAACATTTTATTACAGGGTCTTTTAAGTTACTTCTCATACATGCATATGTACCTGATTCATAATTTATAGATAACTGGTAGTTGTTATTTAATCATAGATGTTAGTTTGTCTTACACTCAATCTAAAACCCTAGTGCTAAGTTATTTTGTCCCTACGTATGGTTCATTATTATGCAGTACATCAAACTAAATTAATTACGCGTTTCTTAAATCACTTAACTATTAATTTAAATAGAATACTACTTGACCATTTCATCACTATACCTTTTCTTTTAATTTCTGTTGTGTTTAGGATTAATTTACAACCACTTAATCAAGGACTCAAGAGCGACCTAATTAATGTTAATTTTCCCTTGAACTAGGTTAGTTGGTACAATAACAAAGGATGCAAGTTAAAAAATCAACAGCAATATAATTAATTTAACAGTTCATGTGATCACTAACATAATCTATATATACATATATATATATATATTTATATGCATATGCAGGGACATAATTAAGTCTGAACAGATTGATTTTTGGGGTGGATTATACTATTAGAGCGAATCTTAGTAATAATTACTAATGCAACGCAAGCAACCACGCAAGTCATGCAAGTTCAAATATGTAATTGTAGCTGAAGTGTAGGTATAACCATATTGAAATATATACTTCAAGAAAAAGAATAATAAAGAGGAAGAGAGATGAACATGCTGTTCAGCATAATGTGTACGCCATTTGACTAATTAAGTGGATGGAGAATTTATGCATGGAAATTAACTAAGTAGTACATATATAATTGCAAATTTAATAAACTTCTGCAACCATATATTTTTTGAATATTTTGGTGCAACGAGCAATGAAATGACATCAAGGAGGCAAAAGTATGTGGTTGTCTAAGGGATATGAAGATTTTCTTGGATAATATATTCTGGCCGATTTCTTGGTAAAATGCATTGATTCATTACTTATCCCATCTTTCTTTTATAAGAAATAATAATATTATTTATCGTTTGACAAATGCGGTTAATTTGAACTATAATTTATAGTTTAAATAATTTGTTATAGTGTTTTTACTTATAAAATTTGAAAACAAACTTAATTTAAACTATTATTCAATTTGTAGTTCAAATTGCATTACTAAATAGCCTATTAATCAAGAGGAAGCGGCAGGCCATAAAGAAAGGTATGTATCTAGGTAGATCTCCATGTATATAAAGATGATGAGTTTTGGCCACCCGGATCTCTTTTGTTGTGCCTTTATATTTTATGTTTTTTTTTTTTATTAATAAGAAGAACTTACGTACACCCATGTCCAACATTTATTTCTTATATATAATGCTCAATTTTATTTTTCTTACGAAGTTATGTGCACACCAATCAGAAAACAAAAAATGAAAAAATGTTCTCTTTTTCTTAGTAAAACTAATGATTTAGCTGTAATTTCTTTACATAATAAATGTATTTCAATCTTTGTATTTTCTATTAAATTTGCACTTGTACTGTTTTATACATACATATCTATATGTGTGTGTGTCTGGAGACTACTTCCAATTTCAAGAATTTTATGGTCCTCTTCTGCTTTCCCAGGCATTGACCATCCTTCCCACCACCCAATTATCCACATCGGAGAATTCAACATGCCAACTTGCTCATGCGTTACTGTTCTCTGTAAAGCGTGCTCTCTATTACCTTTGCTTTTTTGCTTTACTTTTTTCTTTCTTTTTATTTATTTATTTATTTTTTCTGTGGACCTGGGAAGAACAAGCCAAAACACGAGGGGAATTCTGTCCAATGTAACCAAGCACCAGAAAAAAAAAAAGCAAAAAAAAAAAAAAAAAAGAGGGAATTATATTCAATACACACAACAAGGGCAAGGATTATGTTTGTAAAAAACGACATATCATCTAAATAAATGTCGTTTTCGCCTTTTTATTTAGTTTTTATTTTTAACTAGGAAAATAACACAAGGAATATTATATTCACAGAGACTCGCTTTCTCTCAACAAGACAAAATTATAATGTTATCTTATTAATGTTGTCTTCCTCCTAATTATACGTTGTTTTCTCTGTCCTTTTTTTTGGTAAAACAACAAACTACAGCCTACTAATGAAATCTCGTTTTGGCTTAACATCATCTTTCTGATCCGACCAAAAACGATGTACTTTTATATGTCGTTTTTTATTGTAATAAGAACGACGTACATGTCGTTGGTAACCAAATTAGTTGGCTTCTATTCTTAAGAGGTTAGTCCTCAAAACCATCATTATTCGTTCTTGAAATATAATATTATAAGCGTTATCATTGTTCAATATTTCTGGTGACAATGTAATAAAAAATTATATGTTTTATACTATTTCAAAAAAAAAAAAAAAAAAAGAAATAAACAAACGACATGTTTACAAAATTATATGGTTGTCAATGGCTTTCGAGATAATATGCATAACATATTATTTGGTAAAATGTCTTTTCTACATTAATTTATTATACATATCTTCTTGATGAATGAACATTGTTATTGAATATATATGTATATATATAAACTCAAATTTCTTTCAAAACCAACAATATTAATCTATTGGATGGTTGACAAAAAGATGGCCAATATTTCTTATATTATGATGTTCTATAATTCTTTCTCCTTTGCTAAGCATTGATGTCCTATTATTCACATATATATTCCTGCCCTACCACAGCACTCTCAATTTGCCAAGTTGCTTATAATATTAGTGCTCATCTTTTGCATAACGTGCTCTACTTTCCGTTTTTATTTTTTATTTTTTAATTTTGCTCTACTAATCTTTTTTCTACATGTTTTATACATATATATATATATGTACGTACGTATATATATATATAAATATATATGTGATAGTGGCAGAATTTTTAAATTTTATTTTCTCTCGTGGACCTTGGGAGGATGAACTAAACAAAGCCAAAACATAAGAGAGAAATCTATCCAAGATATAATCGTGCGAGCAAAACTTGTGTCCCTTGTTTTCGTATCTTTTGTCCTGCGTAGTTGTACTCATACGTAGATATATATACGCTGAGATCCATCTATAGCAGCAAAAATATTTCCTTGCACAGTTTCTTGTTTTTTGAACCTTGCAATTGCAAACAAACGTCACAAGCAATACAAACAGTCTGTTTCAATTCATCATTTTTAAGTAAGATTTACATACATATATATATATATATATATATATATATATATATATATATAAGAACTCGTGTTTGCAAACGTAGAAGGTCATTCGTCCAGGAAAAATGAAAGAAGATAAAAGGTGTTAATAATGGGATATTCTTGTTTGGTAGTAGCCCTTGCTAAGGCACAACAACTATGATACCTTTTGTAATGTAGTTGATCTCTTCGCAAGTGTACATGCTTATGTTGAGCACAGGCCTTAAAGTGCTTTATTATCTGTCAGCTTTTTTTTTTTGAAATGATTATTATTTTTGTTAGCTAAAGTGGTGCGATTTAGGGTCAAATTTGATAAAAGGGCGATCCAAAAAATTTAATTGAATATATGATTTTTTTTTAATCAAAAATTAAGTTTTTTGGGTAGAAAAATTGTTTTAGTTATTTATTTATTTATTTATTTATCCTGTTGAGGTTTCTTTTCTTGTTCTATTTTTTTTCATCTTGCTAAGGTTTTTTTCTTTCTTTTTATTTTAGATGACATGATAGAGAGGCCATTTATCCAATTTTAAAATTTTTTGGTCTACTTATTAAATTTTTTTTCTTGAGACCATTTATCCAAAAGCCCCGCGATTCGGAGACAAGATGAGCAAGTTGGTCGTTTAGGGAAAAAAAAAAAGTGAATATGTGAGGATCTTTTTTTTTTTCAAAAAAAAATATTGGGTTGTGTCCAAGTCGCATTGAAGCCAAACACATAGAATAAAAGTCATCGTTACAGTTTGAAAGATTATAACACATGACAAGGGTATGTGATGCAACATTTAGTCCTTTAAAAATATAAAATAGTGCGTTCTTTTGTTACAACGCCCCTATGCCTTAGTGGCAGAGCGTCAGTCTTGTAAACTGAAGGTCTGTAGTTCGATCTGCCTAGGGGCACATAATTTTTTTGCAACGTCAATGAATTCATCAATCACCCGTTACCTTTTACCCAATGCTTGTTTTATGTATTCAGTCTTGCACTTTATAAAACCTAAGGGTGGCAATTTGGGTCCACGGATCGGGTTCGGGTCGGGTTGAGCCCTTATTTAAACAGTTAACTCGCTAACCCGAACTCGACTCGTGACCCGACGGGTCAAAAAAAGCTCAACCTGGACAGGACCTGACGTGTAGACGGGTTGACCCAAACCGACCCGTGTAACCCACCAATATGCTATTTTGTGCATGTTTGTGTTGACAAGACACACTGACCCGCTAAACCTGACGACCGACAACACGATAGACCCAACAATAAGCTTACAAAATAAACAATAACCCAACAAAACAAAACCATCAAAAAAGTTAACAAAACTTTATATAAGTTTAACAAAAACAAATATGTTAGAAATTAGAATCATGTCAAGTTAGATATACAACAACCGTTAGACTAATTTGACACATTAAAATTAATTTCAGGTTATATGGGTTGTATTAAGGTCACACGAGTTTAATTTAGGTTACACTGGTTGATTAACAACTTTCAGGTCAATTTTTGGGTAAACATGATTTCGACACGTTTTTTACGGATTATTTCGGGTTGATTTCATGTTGATTTAGGTCGACCCGAACCCAACCCGTTTTTTTGTGCGGGTCAGACGCGTTCGACCCAATTCTAACCCAAGGCCTATTTTCCTAACCCTAACCTGTATTTTTGGTGTCAGGTTCGTGTCGTGACTCAAATTACCGGGCCTAATAAAACCATCATTTATCGAAAAAAACGATGCTTTTTTAAATTGCATTTTATTTTTGTTTCTTGAACTTTAATTATTTTGTCATCGCGCCTCTTAAATTTTAAAACCTAACATGCGTTTCCCTTAAATTTTAAAATGTTAAAAAAATGTCCTTTAAACTTTAAAACGTAAGAAAAAATTCTTTTTGTTACATGCCATCCATAAAGTAATATTATTTTTACCCTTGAATGAAAAAATGATGCTTTTTTTAATTGCTTTTTATTTTTGTTTCTTGAACTTTAGTTATTTTGTCATCTCGCCTCTTAAATTTTAAAATCTGGCATGCGTTTCCCTTAAATTTTAAAATGTTAATGAAAATATCCCTTAAACTTTAAAACGTAAGCAAAAATTCTTTTTGTTACATGCCATCCATAAAGTAATATTATTTTTATCCTTGAACTTTGGTAACTATGTTATCTTGCCTTATGAACTTCAAAAACTGGTATGTTTACTCCTTAAACTTTTTTTTAAAATTTTTTTCATTTTCTTTTCTGGTCAACAATTCTTTACACAAATCAAAACTCAAATTGTGCACCCAAGAGTCATGAACTAAGCCAAGATGAAAAATATTCCATCATGAAGATGATGGTGAGTTGATAAAACATGCAAGGTGAACGGCACGCTTAGTGTGGAGTGGAATAAATTTGTTGAGTAATCGTAAAGGAATTTATCAATCACCAATTATGTTTTTTAGAAATCATTATTAGTTTTAATTGAAATTATGTTTTATATATTCGGACTTGTTTTTCATAAAACCGCCAGTTATTGAAAAAACAATGCTTTTTTAATTAAATTTTGTTTTTGCTCCTCGAACTTTAGTTATCTTGACATCTTACCTCTTAAATTTTAAAAACTGGCATATGCATCCCTCAAACTTTAAAATGTTAGCGAAAATGCCCTTTGAACATTAGAACGTTAGCAAAAATTCCATTTTTGTTCAATTCCATCTATACAGTTTTATTTTATCCCTAAACTTTGATAATTATGTCATCTTGCCCCCTAAACTTCAAAAACTGATATGTTTATCCCCTAAAGTTTTTGAAAGTTTTTTCCTTTTCTTTTTTAGTCAATAATTTTTTACACAAGTCAAAACTCAAATTGCGCATTCAAGATTCGTGAACTAAGCTAAGATGAAAGATATTCCTTCGTCAAGATGAGGGAGTTGATTGAACATGCGAAGTGAATGACACACTTAGTGCAGAGCAAAACAAGATTTGTTGAATAGTCGTAAATGAATTTATCAATAATCAATTACTTTTTTTAGAAATCATTATTAGTTCTAGTTGAAATTATGCTTTATATATTCAATCTTGCTCTTTATAAAGCGTCATTTATTGAAAGGCAATGCTTTTTTATTAAATTTTATTTTTGCTCCTCAAACTTCAATTATTTTGTAATCTTGCCTCCCAAATTTTAAAAACTAGTATGTGTACTTCTTAAACTTTAAAATGATAACGAAAATGTCTCTTGAACTTTAAAACTATAGCAAAAAATCCTCTCTTTATTATATTTCATCCATAAAATTATTTTTACCCTTTAAACTTTAGTAACTATGGCCTTGATTGTTTTTGTTCTCAGAATTTTTGAAAATGTTTTTGTACATTTTTTGAAGGAAAAATTTGAAAAACACTCTCAACATAATTCTAAAAAAATTCTCATTTTCTAAAACAAAAATATTTTTACATATTTTGAAAACAATATCAAACGGCCCCTAAGTCATGTTGTCCCTTGAACTTAAAAAACTAGTATTTTTACCCCTGCACTTTCTTTAAAAAGTTTTTTTTTTCATTTATTTTCTAGTTAACAATTTTTCACACAATTCAAAACTCAAATTACACACCCAAAGTACAAGTCAAAACTCAAATTACACACCTAAAAGTCGTGAATTAAGCCAAGATGAAAGATATTCCTTCATCAAGATGATGGTGAGTTGATAGAACATGCAAGGAGAACAATATGCTCATCTTAGGCCGAACAAGATTTGTTGAATGGTGGTAGAGGAAACCAATGAAGAATGAGGAGGAAAGGGAGGAGAGTGGAAGCAAGCACAGCGTCGACGAAAATCTTTTACTTTATTCCAATTCTAATATGCTTTTCCCTTAAAAAGCACAATTCTCTCTTCTTCAATGCACTCAAAACTTATGAATCTTGCTTAATCTCAAGTTCAACCTCCTCAACGGCTGTGATTTCAGAGCTTATGCTTCAAGTTTGAGCCCTAGCTTGTCTCCTCTTCCTCCTGCCCCTTATTCCTTATTGTCTTTCTCCTTTGCTACTCGGCAAATCATGTTAGTCTTGGTTTAGTCCACGACTCTTAGGTGAGCAATTTGAGTTTTGACTAGTCTAAAGAATTATTGACTAGAAAAGAAAGGGAAAAAAAGTTCGATGATAAACATACCGGTTTTTGAAATTCAAGGAGTAAGATTACATTATTACTAAAGTTCCAGGGGCAAAAATAAACTTTTAATGATGGCATGTAACAAAAAGGAACATTTTTACTAACAGTTTAAAGTTTGAGAGATATTTTTACTAATGTTTAAAATTTGAAGGATGTGTATGCTAGTTTTCAAAGTTTGAGGGGTAAAAATAAAATTTATCCTTTTATTCAGAGACGAAACAGAACAAGAGAGGCGTAAGATAGACGAGAAGCTCCAATGTTTTTTTATGTCTTGGAAGAGACTTGTCACATCAGAGGTCAATATATAAAATTGTCAACCACAGCAATGCATAACACTTCAAAGTAGGGACGTTCTAAAGTTTTTTCTTTTCCAGGATTATTTCGAAATTTCCAGTGCCTGCACCATAGAACGCGGCAAAAAGATCATTAATCAATCTTTTTTTCAATCATTAGGAAGAAATTAACTTCAAAACTTTTTTGATCTTCTAAACTTTTTTGAAAGTTATTTTTTTCTTCTAGTCAACAATTCTTCACACAAGTTAAAACTTAAATTATGCATCTAAGATTCGCGAACTAAACCAAGATGAACGATATTCCTTCATCAAGATGAGGGTGAGTTGATAGAATACGCGAGGTGAACGACATACTTAGGTGCGTAGCAAAACAAAACTTGTGGAGTAATTGTAGGGAAATTTATCAATCACCAATTGCTTTTTTTAGAAATCATTATCAATTCTAAGTGAAATTATGTTTTATATATTCAGTCTTGCTCTCTATAAAACTGGCATTTATTGAAGAAAAAAAGGAATGCTTTTTTTACTAAATTTTATTTTTACTTCTTAAACTTTAGTTATTTTGTAATCTTGCCTCCTAAATTTTAAAAACTGACATGCGCACCCCCTTAAACTTTAAAATGTTAGCGAAAATGTCTTTTGAACTTTAAAACATTAGCAAAAATTCTTTTTTTTTTTTTTGTTACATTCCGTCCATAAAGGTTTATGTTTACCCTTAAACTTTGGTAACTATGTCATCTTATACCCTGAACTTCAAAAACTAGCATGTTTATCCCCTAAACTTTTTTAAAAAGTTTAAAAAGTTTTTTCCTTTTCTTTTCTTGTCAAAAATTCTTCGTACAAGTCAAAACTCAAATTGTGTATCCAAGAGTCATGAACTAAGCCAAGATGAAAGATATTCCTTCATCAAGATGATGGTGAGTTGATAGAACACGCGAGGAGAATAATATGCTCAGCACGGACAAGATTTGTTGAGTGGTCGTAGAGGAAACCAACGAAGAATGAGGAGGAAGAGGAGAGTGGAAGCAAGCACAGCGTCGACGAAAGTTTTTCACTTTATTCCAATTCTATTATGCTTCTCCCTTAAAAACCACAATTCCCTCTTCTTCAATCCACTCGAAATTCATGAATTTTGCTTAATCTCAAGCTCAACCTTCTCAATGGTGATGATTTTAGAGCTTATGCTTCAAGTTCGAGCGCTAGCTTGCCTCCTCTTCCTCCTACTTCTCATTCTTTCTTGTCTTCTTTCTTTACTACTCAGCAATCATGTTAGTCTTGGCTTAGTTCGCGACTTTTAGATGAGTAATTTGAGTTTTGACTAGTCTAAAAAATTATTGACTAGAAAAGAAATTAAAAGAAAAAAAAGTACGGTGGTGAACATATTGGTTTTTGAAGTTCAAGGAGTAAGATGACATTATTGTCAAAGTTTGAGGGGTAAAAATAAACTTCTAATGATGGAATGTAACAAAAGGTGTATTTTTGCTAACGTTTTTAAAGTTTAAAAGGTATTTTTGTTAATTTTTCAAATTTAAAGGATGTATATGCCAATTATCAAAGTTCAAGGAGACAAAAATTAAATTTATCTTTTTTTTTTTTTTTAAAAAAAGACGAATCAGAGCAAGAGAGGCATAAGATTGACGAGAAGCTCCATTGTTTTTAGAAGTCTCGGAAGAGACATGTTGCATCAGAAGTCAATATATGAAAGTTGTCAGCCACGGCAATGCATGACATTTCAAAGGACGTTCCAAAGTTTTTTTCTTTTCCATGACTCTTTCGAAATTTCTAGTGCCTGCAGCATAGAACGCGACAAAAAGATGATTCACCAATCTTTTTCAATCATTAGGAAGACATTAACTCCAATGGGGACTGGAATGGATATGCATGATTTGGACGTGTGGTAAATAATTTGTACTTGAGATTACCCAATTGAGCGTTATCGTGATAATTCTTTGAGAAAACTTGAAATTATAAGCCATAAACATTTTTAAGAACGAATCTGATCAATCAAATGGACCCTTCTTTGCACCCTGTTCCGACTCAAATTTGTCTAGCCACTCAAACAGACAATTTTTCCTGACAACTGGTTTTCCTCGGATTCAATATTTGCATATATTCGTTGGCTTATATTTTTCATGTAATTTTTTTTTATCTTTTATTTTTTAATAGAAGGAAAAAGGAAATGTCACTACTTTCAAGTGGGGTTTAACGTGATTCAAACTCTCAACTTATAATTAAGATAGAAAAACTTATAACTAATTAGGTTACTCTTACTTGTCTTTCATCTAATTTAACACTTACGAAAATTGATCCAAATAATTAATTCGTTAAAGGCTGAGCAAAGGAGTGGCCATAAGGTCCCTTTTTTTTTGGTACTTTATATATATATAGTCAGGTATATAGAAAATTAGACATAGCCACTACAAAAAATTAAAAATCTATTCTTATACCCAAAAATCTTAAAAATACACTTTTCAGAAGAGCCTAGTAGACAATAACGTTAATGTCTTATACATTTCATTTCCTCACATTTTAAAAGCCTTTTAACTTAATAAGAAAGAAAAAGAAAAAAAGAATAGATAAACTAATTTAATCTCTTCTCCTTCGTTGTGTAGTTATTTTATGTGCAGTTGCAAGAGTTAAATGATCGGCTCGATTCTCTATTCCTGATGCTCTACAAAACATGACCGTAGTTAGAGCACTTGACCTTTCAGAAAAGTACTTGAATTCCACTGTTCCATTGTCACTGGTTAATTCTAAAAGCCTTGTTGATCTCAATCTTGGGTCGAATGAGTTTGAGAAGATTGAAGGTGGGATGTTGTCAATATTAAATGACGCATGTTCTTTAAGGTGGTTGGATTTGTCTAGTAATTCCTTTCTCGGTGATCTGTTAGGAAGTAACAAGAGTTCCTCAAGATGCCTCATGTTCGATTTAGAGTTTCTAAGTTTAAGTTACAATGGAATTAGTGGTAATTTGCCAGATTATTTAGGGCAAATGAAGGGTATAAGGGACATTGATCTCTCTAAAAATTCCTTTCATGGTTCAATTCCATCTTCACTCGGGGAATTATCAATGTTAAGAACATTAGAACTTTCATGAAATCAGTTGAATGGGACCATTCCACAATTCTTGGGGACATTGTTTACCTTGCAGGAATTAGATCTTTCCAATAATCAGCTGAATGGGATCATCCCAAAATCATTGGGGAGATTGTCAACCTTGAGATTGTTAGATCTTTCAACTAATCAACTGAAGGGGATCATTCCAGAAACATTGGGGAAATTGTCAACCTTGATGAATTTAAATCTAGCACACAATCAGCTGGTTGGAACCGTTCCTGAAAGCCTTGGACAACTAGTGAACTTGAGGGAGTTTGATGTTTCTTCCGATTCCTTGCAGGGTAATGTTTCCGAACTAAACTTTGCCAAGCTTTCAAACTTAAAAAGGTTGGATATTAGTTCCAACTATCTCACTTGCAACGTGAAATCAGATTGGTTCCTCCTTTTAGCCTTTACTATCTTAACATGTCATCTTGTAGAATCGGATCACAATTTCCCAAGTGGCTTCAAACACAAGAGGAAATATCAGAACTAGATACGTCAAATGCCAGCATCTCTGGTGGTTTCCCACTATGGCTTTTTAACATGTCTTATCTTTCCTATTTGGATCTTTCTATGAACCAAATAAGTGGAAATCTTCCAACATGTATTAACTGCAATTTTCCTGGATTAGCAGTGATCCGTCTTGGCAACAACTTGATAAATGGTTCGATGTCAAATACATTGTGCATGTTCTATAACCTGCAACTCCTAGATCTTCCAAAGAACAACCTATCTGGAGAAATACCTGATTGTTGGAGAGTGTATTGGCAACCATTGTTTATGATAAATCTGTCATCCAACAAGTTGTCAGGAACCATTCCAAACTCAATAGGGGAACTTTCTGTCTTGACATGGTTGCACCTAGATCATAATAGTCTCCTTTGACATGGTTGCACCTAGATCATAATAGTCTCCATGGAGAACTTCCCCTGGCCCTAAGGTATTGCACCAGCTTAGAACTGCTGGATCTTGGCGAGAATAAAATTTCTGGAACTATACCCTCATGGGTTGGGGAGTGCCTTTCCTTGTTAAAAATTCTCAGGCTTCGCAATAATATGTTCAGCGGTAGCATGCCGTTACAACTGTGTCAACTTTCTGCATCGCAAATATTGGATCTTGCGCTAAATAATTTGTCAGAAAGAATCCCTCATTGTTTTGGCAAGCTCACGGGGATGACCACGAATAATGATGTGCCCCAACATAATATAACACTTGCTTTGAGTCCTGCAGCAAGTGGACCTAGTCTATCAACCATTGCAACGCCTACTCCGTCACTTGTTGAACCACCTAGTGAAGCTATTGCGACTGGGCCTGCTGCAGTCTCAATGGCACCTGCTCCCATTATTGACGAAGATGCAGAATGGCATAAAGAGAGGGTCTCTGTAGTCATGAAGGGGACATCCCTTGAGTACACAACAACACTGCTGTTGGTTGATAGTATGGACCTCTCTAGAAATAAGCTTGTTGAATCTATTCCCGAGGAGCTAGCTGCCCTCTCCGGATTGCGTAATCTGAATTTGTCACATAATTATTTGTCAGGAAACATCCCGAATAGCATAGGGCAACTTAAGTCAATCGAGTCACTTGTCCTCTCAGACAATCAACTTTTTTGGCACAATTCCACAGAGCCTATCAAATCTAACATTTATAAACCACCTTAACTTGTCATACAACAACTTGTCCGGGAGGGTTCCAAAAGGAAATCAGCTTCAAACTCTTGAAAATCCGACGTCAATCTATGCTGGCAATGCTCAACTCTGTGGGGCTCCATTGACAAAGAAATGCCTTGGTGATGATGATTCAGTCCAACCTCCGAGAAGCAATGACCATGAAGATGAAGATCATGAAGAAGATAGGAAAGAAAAGATACTGTTTTATATTGGCTGGATATGCAACTGGTCTATGGGGAGTTATTGGGACTTTAGTTCTCAAAAGGAGCTGGAGACTCGCTTATTTCTCCTTTGTTGACAACACCAAAGATCGGATAATCGTGGCGGTTGCAGTGAAAGCAGCAAGGCTGAAGAAGAGAATGCAGAAGACCGACAACGAAGAGTAACTCAGCTCACCAAATGCTTGCCTGCTTTGTGAGTTTCAATAAACGCAACTCTCCTATGGCATACTTGTGTGTGGTTGTTGTTTGCTGTACTAGGATATTATGTATATGTATTTTCTAATTTTGTTTTGGTATGTTTTCATAAATGCACTGTTGAGATACTACCTCAGTGTCCTGTAATATTGCGTTTGTTATGTTGTTGTGATATTGTGCTTGAGTGTTGTGTAAGATTCGTACTGGCTATATTATTATGAACTTTATGCTAATTAATCTAGTGCATACCTTCACTAGTTTTAATCATGTGTGTAAATCATTTGTTAGAATTCTTCAATGATGATAGGTTTTTGAAAACTCATGACAACACTTCTCCGCTTAGTTTAAGGAAATGCTCAATTGAGAGAGCAGAAAATAGATGGCTTGAAATTTCAAGTTATTGAATTGTGATTAAATAACTATTTTTAGTGAAATTTTTTCTCAATATTTGCAAAAGGCCAATTCAGTAGCTACCAAGCATAAGGTTTTCTGCTCCCCCTCTGCTTCTCTTGTTGCCATTGGAGGTACGTGGAAAAATCATTTTTACCCTCCATAGTTATAATCCTGCTATTCATAAAACTGTAGGCTACAGTCTAATACATAATGTATTTTTTTAGACTAAATCTTACTGTTTTGTTAATAACAAATTATAATGCCATGAAGTTAAATATAATTATGAAAAGTACAGCAGTAGTTACCATGGGTTCAGGATTTTCTCTGTCCTATTCAATGACAAGCATAAGTGTATATGCCATCTCTTTCACAAATTTTTCCTTTCCCCCAAAAAAAAAAAAAAAATCGTCTCTTTCTAATAAAATAACATATAATCGTTTTATTTGATTCTTTTGTTCCTTTTAGCGGATTCCTGTCGCTTTTGCATTGTGAAAACCTTTTGCCAGGATGCTGTCTCTCCTATAACGGTGTCGTTTTCTTTATTGTCAAATATTTTAAGATTCTATCACTTTAAAATATGGTCGTTCTCACATTACGCAGATGTAATTTTGTTTGAAAACATTTTTCTTAGTTTAGTTGGTTGGTTCAAATTATGTTAATTGAAACTAATTAATCCAAATTATTTGGTTTAAATAATAATTTAAATTGATGTTTGGACATATAGATAAAATATTAATTTGAATATGAAATTTAATTTAAATTTGTGTTGGGATGAGTATAGATAACTTTAGTTTTCAAGCACAAAAAGATTATTTAATTAAGAATAAACATTATGTAAAAAGTAGTTGTTTAATTGAAAATAAATATGAAATAATTGCAATAAATTATTATAAATACAAATATGTAGGAGTGAAAGTACTATTTAATTTTGGCTCGAAATGTTGAAATAAATAAAGGGTATAAATTTTAAGTTAAACAATTCAGCTTTATTTAAATTGTTAATTTAGTTTAAATTATATGCTTTATAAAACATCAATTTAACTTATGTTTGTTGTTTGAATTGAGTTGAATTGGACAAAAACGCTTTAACGTTTTGTTCTTGTGCCATTCCTGTGCTTGTTTTCAAAACAGTTTTCTTCTTACGTGAAAGCGACTGGGTCAGCATAGCCTAGTATCGACTGGGCCTTGTGCGAGACGCAAAAATGGGCTTCGTGGGTTTCAAAACTGGGTGGCATTTTCGTAATATTACCAAAAAAAAGGGGGTAGATGGCTCATGTCGATCTCGTTGGACAGAGTTATGATTCCCCTGTTCTCCTCTATAAATTGGAGCCATTAATACCAGTTGAGCCCTAGCCGATGCCAATCTCCGCCGCCCCAATCGAAAAAATAAAAAAAATAATAATAAACCAAAAAAAAAAAGGCCCCCTCTTTTTTCATAGTTCAGCAGGGGTTTGGATTATCTTCTTTCTCTAGTTCTAACATCTCAAATCTTCCATGTCCATTTCATTTGGCTTTCAGTCACGATGTTAATTCTTTTTTCTTCTTCTTTTAGTTCTTTGATCGCTTTCGATAGGCGTTGCGTTCTTAATTGGTCTTTAAAACCAGAGGGACGCGTCAACGGAAGCGTAAATCAGATTCAATTCGGACCGATTCTTTGTTCATAAAACAGCTACGCATTATATGTATGTATGTATGTATGTATATATATATATATATATATATATATAGTTGATCGTAGTTTGTTTTCAGTGGTTCGGATTGTGCCATTTTCAACTTTTTTTTTGTGTATAAATTTTGGAATTTTAGAAGGTTGCTTCTTACTGGTGAACTCCCTCTTAAATTTTAAAACGATGGGGGATGTTCATGTTTCCGAAGCATAAATTAATTTCTTTGCCAGTATTAAACAGCAATGTGCATTCTTTCATTTTTGCACTTTGTTACCTGTCTCCTGGTAAATTCTATCTTTTTTTTTTTTTCAATTTTTTTTGCTCTTTTACTTATATTGCTAATTTTTTATGATAAATCTCAGATTAAAATTTTTTTATTCAGATGATTGACGCCCAATATGAGGAGGATTTAATGACAGACTAGTTCGGAATAATAGCTACTTAAAAATCGTCATTTGTTTAAGATTTTGCATATGGTAATTGTAACATTGTGAAGCAAAAATATCTGATCTTGATTTGTGGGAAAGATTATCATCATAGTCTTGGCTAAAATTGAAGAAAGTTTGAATTTTTTCTTGAATTTGAGAATTTTTTTTTTACCTCATTGCTAAATTGAAAAGAATATGAAAATGAAAATTGAATCTTATGGAGAGAAGAACAAGAAAGGGCTAAACCAATTGTATGGTCAGAAGAACAAATCCTTATTCATTCAGATCAATTACAACAAAGCAGAAGCACAAAGAAGCAACACAACCAGCCGCAAGGCTCTGTTTTTATTACATTTCCTACGGCAAACCCTAATTAGAAGTAGTAGTGGCAGTAGCAGCTGCTGCAACAAATACAGGCAATACTAGACTCGTACTTTAAAACAATAACAATCTGATGGTTAGTTACATGGCAAGCTTAGTCAAGACAGCAGCGGAACAGGGTGAACCTCTCCATGAGTCGTCCGCACTCCGAGCACGACACTGACTCAGGCATGGCCGCGGTAGCAGGCAACAAAAGGCTGGTGCAGTGGTGTGGCGCTTGGAGATGGATTTGGCGGAGGTACTCATCCAGAGCGGGCAGGAACCCGATCTCGGCCTCCCTTTGCTTCCACTGGCTGTGCTCGGCTAAGCTCTTGTACATTTGTTCCCCATTAGCCTTAACCATATTTGTCAATCCGCTGCTGAACAATGCCCACCCTTGCTCGCTGGAACCAAAGCTCAACATGGCAATAACCCCTAGCATGATGGGGTCTTTCTTTGCATTCTCAACATTGGTTAGCTGCCCCTGCCCCTTGGATTGCCACATGCTCTCCAGTCTCAACCAGAAGATCCAGATGAGGTTCCAGTCTAGTGTCTTGCTTAGATCTTCCTTTTGAATTACATCAATGACGCCCCTCGTCACTCTCTCCTTTGCCGTCCTCCTTCCCACATAGAGCAACTCCAAACCAAACCCAGATTCCCTTGCGACTGCTTTTGCAATCCTTGTGAATTTCCTGATCCACTCTATATCCTCTCCTCCATAAAGGCATATGTATTTCCCCTCTTGCAGCTGATACAACAATTTTTAAGTGTGTAAATAATTACAACTCCATATTCGTATGCAAACAGTTTACACTAGTGGTATAGAGGCGAGAAAACGTACCCAAAGGCCCATGTTTGGCTCAAGGTTGTCAGCCAGAAGGTCAAGGTTCCAGCTCATTTCCTCCCACAACAATTTCTCTCTATTGGTAGTGAAAGGGTAAGCCAAGCTTCCCCAAATGCACATCATGTGGATCGCATTATGGTGCACGATTTTACCTTGCGTGTCCATCACCACAAGCATAGGCTTCTTGGCGAAGTGCCACTTCTCTTTTATGAACCTAGCGACCACCGGAGACACCACTGAAGGGTGGTGCACCGAGTGTACTTCTCCTCAGTCCAGAAATCCGCAATCGGGACCCAAACTACCTCATACTGACTCTCCATCCTATTCTGGTTGTATCGCTTTTCGAGGTACATTTGTTGCAAGATAGCGTAGTCTTGTCCACGCACTAGGTCGGGGTCTAACTCTGTAATGAACAGAGCTACAATCTTCCTCCTCAAGTCATCAGTGGAAATCTGTTACAGTAGATAATATCCAGTCGTTATATGTGCTAGGAAGCCAAACTCCAAGGGCATATCTTTTGACTTCTTTTACGTGAAATTGATTGGACTCGGAAAAACCAAGGTGGTGACTTCAAGGGGTTGATTTTTCAATTTTCTCAATTACAAACTGCCATGGAGGCTTACAATCAGAAACCTTTCAAAAAACTTAAAAAAAAAGTAGTGGACCACAAAATATATTTTTCGGAGGGCTCATAAATACCTTTCTTTGAAAAAATCCAATGGGAAAATTCTAAGAAAGAAGACAAGTGCTGGGGGTAAATTTATGCGGAAAAGAGTCCTTGTCTTTAGACCTTAAATGTTACTGCTTGTTTTAGCAAAAAAAAAAAATGTTCTTGCTATTTTATTTTGTAGATCACAAATCTATGAGAAAACAAACAAAATTGAGAATTTAAAGCAAACCCTTCTCTTCTGGAAGCAATCATAGAGTGCTGGCTGGCCATCCTTGTAGTGGAATAAAGCATCAAGAGGCTTTGTGTTATCAATGTGAACAAGCGTGAATATCCTTAGAAGGGCCTCAAGCAATTCCTCGTCCCTCTTCGTCTCTGAATCAAAAATGATGTTTTGTCACTTAATAGGCATACAATATGCCAGTAAGACGCACCCTTGTGTATATATGTTTAACCTCATCCAAAGAGGATAAGAGGAGTACTATCAGCACTTTCTTTCTCACTTTATTTATACTTTCTGCATTCACTATGTGACATATAGAATCTACTATTCTATTTTTTGTTTAAATAATAATTTATCATGTTAGTGGATTATATGTATTAGATTCTGCATGCAAAGAGTGTAAAAGAGAGTAAGAAAGAGAGTACTATTAGTATTCCTCATAACGATAATATTGTGAATGCATTATTGGTATCGTCAGTCCTTGAATTTGAAGCGTAGTAACATTTTGGTTTTTGAATTTTTAACTTTAGCAAATTTGTCCTTGAACTTTTTTTTTTTTTTGCAATTCTAGTCCCTGACATAAAAATTGATGATTGATTTTTGAAATTTAATGTAAATAATCACATCTTTAATATATAATAACTTGAAATTTTACAAAAAAGAACTAAGTTATAAGCAAAATTTTTCTCGTTGTTATTATTCAAATCAAATAAAACTTTACTATTTTACACTTATTATAACCATTTATGCAAAATTATTAGCATTTATGCAGTAAAGATGTGATTATTTACGTTAAATTCTAGAAATCAACCATCAATTTAATGTCAAGGGTAAATATTGCAAAAAAAAGTTCGGGGACTAATTTGTCAAAATAAAAAATTCAGCGACGAAAACTTTACATGCTCAAGGTTCAGTGACTAATAATTGTGAACAATGTTAAAGCGCACTACTAACAGCGTTGGATGATGTCCCGACCATTTTTTTTTTTATCGTACATAGGACTCACCAGTGAATTTATAACAGCGTTGGATGATGTCCACAAGGTGCCCTTTAATGTTATTGAGCTTATGAGCCAAGGATGATAGCTCCCATGGCTCTGTTAAGTACCTGCAACGTCAAGTCAAAAGTTGGTGAGATTCCAAAAGTTCCAAGTTTGGAAAAATTAAGCCTATTTTTTTGGTTATTTTTTAAGAACAAATCATGATAAAGTACATACTCAATGCCCAAGCCAGTGAGGGCCAAGATTTGTGTGGCGGAGACCACTATGCTCCGGATGGCCCAGTAAACAGCAGTGGGGATGTGAGAACTAGCATCCACCAATTCAGGGGACTCAGCGGTGAAGTATTTGTTCCGGGGAAGCTCGTAAAACTCGACGATTGTCTTCGTGACGTCGAGAATTTCAGTGATCAGGGCAAAGAGCGCGTCGAGCGTCGGTTTCAGTGCCCCGATGTGCTCCATCGCCTCTGGTAGTTGCTTGAGAAGCGCGACGGCCTTGGCAAGATTGTTGGTGGGGTAAAGCTGGACGTCCAGGCGAAACTCGCCGAAGATGATGGCGAAAGATACGAGGGCCAGCACCACCTTTGAGTCCCAATTGTAGTGCTTGATTATCTGCAATATCTCCATCACTATCATGTGTACATCAACGCCAGTCGCGCTTTTGCAAGACACCTGTAGTGATATTAGAAACAAAAGTAAAATTTCAATGAACTTTCTCAAGTGCAGCTCACTTAATATCATGATCATTGATCACCTCGCAGGAAATTGCGCTAACAATCCTTGTTGGAAGTTCAATCATGTCTTGGAGAGCAACAGCAGAGCGCAGGGCCTTTTCGTCGGCCGCAGCAATTTCCGTTTGTGTAAGCGCACCCTGCAGTTACAAATTTTAGAAAAATTCGTTAATAGAAAGCTTTATTTGTCAAAATAACTTTTTCAAAATTTTAATTTGCAAAATGACTTACGAATGACGCCTTTTTTGTTTTCGTTTTTTTTTTGTTTTTGTTTTTAAACAAAAAGTTATTTACTTAATTTCACTTTTTAAGATTGTCATTTTTACCTGCATGAATCCAGGGAGGTCAACACTTGCGCGGTGGAAGATGACTGCAATGACGTTAAGAATAGGCTTGACGGGAATACTCTCCTCGGCTTCATGATGAGTGGCGAGAATTTTCCTCCCCAGTTCACTCTCATCCCCATGAGCACGGCTCCCACGGCCGTCTCCAAAAAAACGACCTCCGCCTCCACCCAAACGCTGCCGTGCCTCGCCTCCTCCTCCAAGGACACGAGCAGTCAAGCCCTGTTGATCTGTTTTGGGCACCAGGGCAGTCCTGTTAACGGCGCCCACCATCTGTCCTGGTGCTATAATACCCGACATCTTTGTATCCATTTTTTTTTTTTTTGGTTCACACTACTTCACACTCAAGGGAAAAGTGGGATTCTTTTTTATTCCTTTATGTTGGTTGCATTTATGATCTTGGTTTTAGCCCCTTTATATAGTGCATGGAATGTTGTGTACAGGCCAAAAATTTTGGTACCTTGCTTCCTTGGGGGTTTAGACAATAAAGTGACCTATAGAGATTTGTATATTAAAGTTTTAGATGTGGGCTTGCTTATATTCTGTCCCAATTTAATTCCCTTCTTTTGCCTTTTGTAAAGGTTTGCTGTTGTTTATATATATATATATATATTATATTTTGTTGGTAACTTACAATTGGATAAGCATGGATTCATCGTGATACACATGTTACATTATCCTTGAAGTAGAGTTGTGCTGCTGCTGCTGTTGTTCTCTCTTTTTCTCTCTCCTGAATTTGGTTTTTGTCACTGAGATCTAATTGATTTGGATAAAAGAAAGTTGAATCAATTAGTCTAATAGCACAATTTCCTTAGAATTGTGTTATTAATACATGCCATGTTTTTTAAGTCCAAATTTGATGAAATTCATTTAGGCCAATAAGTTTTCCATCCATTCTTACATTTGCTATTAGTTAATGCTTATGTTTTCCAAAACTTTAAGCATCAGAGAGCTTTGGAGTCCCAATCAATAATAAGGAACTCTTTTTCTTTTTCTTTTTTTTTTTAATTATAAATGTTTGGGGGAGGGAGAAATTCAATAGAAAAGACGGAGTCCTTTATAAATTCATTGCTTCTTCATGGCATCATACTGAGCTCCGACTTCAGAACTTTCTTGAACCTCTCAGCAAGCAAAGTGGAATGTCTTGTATAGCCTTTTGCTTGTAGTTACATCACAGGGTAATTTTGTCCCCGCCCCTTATTATATACATAGAGCCTGATAAGAAAACATAGTTCGAACCTAAAACATTGGAGCAATTCAAATTTTATAAGTAAAAATTGATGTTAAAGTGATTGCCACGTTTTCAAACAGGGTCATAACATGTCTCCTTATTCCTTTTTTTTTTTTTATTTGTTCTTTTTCTTTTTTTTTGGTTTTAATTTGAAGCCTTCCCACTAGACAAATGAAAATTTAAAAAAGTAAAAAAGCACATTCTTTCATTAGGCTTACCTTCTAAAAAGAAGTATTTTGACTCCAAAGTGGATGAGACAATTATAAATCGTCATATTTTGTCCTTGAAACAAAGATACCATAAGGGGGCATGTTGATTATATATCCGCATGCATACAATAATAGTTTCTAAAAATTGGCAAAACAAAATAATCTCTAGTACACGTGTACATCTGCAACCCAAAGAAGGCTTCTTCCTTGATTTTCTTTTGTGGGGGAAATGAATCTTTGTAAGGTAGAAGTTTGGGAGGCAAACTCTTTTTTTTTTTTGGTGGGCCTTAAAGCTTGCTATACAGTGGAATTGAGGCATGTGATTGTGTTGAATTTGGCGATGCCAATCTTGTACTCCATGATTTGAACATGTACTTGGTAGAACAAAACCTGTCAACCTTTAATGTTCTAAAGTCCTTGCCAGCCTTCTCAATTTTAACCACACAAATTTAAAATATTTTTTTTGTGCCTTTGAAGGATTATTTGTTTAGTTCCCAAGTACTATTTTTTGTGCCGTTTGTTTGTTTGAGTACAGAGAGATTAAAAAGATAATATATTTTATTAGTAGATAAAAATTGGGGATAAAGAAAAGCCCTTGGTGCTTTTCTAGTCAAAAATCAGTTTATTTGAGTGCGCCAATATAATTACCGGAAAGGCCAAAGCAAAGAAAACACCTAAAAAGCTCATGGGATGCTCTAATTGTAGTGTAATTGACTATGTACGGGAAGCAAAGAACGACAAAAGAAAATGTACACGAGAGACACACGTTGCCAAAGAGAAAGGAGAATATCATTAACAACCTTTGCGTTTTTTTATTCTTCTTTTTTTTCTGTTTTTTTTAAGAAGAAACTCTTGTGTTTTGTTTATATTATAGAGAATCTTAACTGACAAATTTTAGGTTAATGCCTCCTCTACTATTATGTTGATTTTGATTACGAAAATGATAAAAATACTCAATTAATCATGATCATTCATATGAATATCACATAATTAGAACCGCTCATTTTAAATAAAAGACCAAGAAGAAATTCAAACAATGAAAACCTGAAAAAAATTACTATCATTGTCGTAGTAGATTTTTGCAAATGAAAAGCATGTCCAATCATTGTATCAAATTTTATTTACAAAATAATAAAAACCAAAATATTTTCATGATAGGAAAGGTTTTAAAAAATAATTATCAAATGATCAAATTATAAAAGAAAATTACACAAAAAAAGAGTCGAGAGTGAATCAAGAAGTCAAACCCCAAAAAGTATTATGCTAATTTCAACTAAGCAGAAACTACGCTAATTGAATTATTTGGTCCGACTCGATATCAATTGGATCAAGAATAATTCCAACCAAAAATAGAGTGAAGAGTTTGTGTTGTGCTAGCTGAAAATCAAAGTTTATATGAAGTTTGGTCTAAAATTCATGAAAAATTAGCCTTTTATGATTATAATGACAATAATCTGGCAAAATGGGGATTGTTTACAGGTACAATGGACAACAAGGATGGAATAGTCGTTGGTTGATTAGGGCACCTGACTTTTAGAGACAAAGAATAAGTCATATGCCTACGTTTTTTTGAAACATTTCCAGTTGTTTTGATAGATGGAGATAGAATGTTAGAGCCAATGTTTTTTTTTTTTTAATTTATAACTCAAGAATGGTTTTCATCTCTTTGATCTCTTTATCTTCAAATCTTTCTTCTCCTCCTCCTCCTTCTCTTCCTCCTCCTCCTCCTTTTACTGAGAATAGATGTTGCTTGTCTATAGTTCACAAAGTTTTCGAAACTTGATGGATTTGGTTTGAATTGTTCTTTCTTTTTCATCTTCTTATGTTTTCTCTTAATCCTAAATGGTTAGGGTAAATGAGGCTGAGTTGCTTTCTCCAGTTAAAAAATGTTCTTTTGTTTTTCTGGAACTATATTCTTGGTGGAGTTGTGAGGTGATGAGATATATCCAGTACAAATTTGAGAAGACAATGTTTTATAATAGTTCCACAAAATACCTACATTCAGCGACTAAGAAAATGGAGAGAATTCACTAGTAAAGAGCATTATGAATGAGTTCTATAAAAATACACATTACAAGCTCATAATAGGTAAGTAAATTATCTGACTAAAATAAATATAAATAAAATCAAAGCTATTAATAAAAGTAACTATGTTACCCTTCTCTAATATAATTAGAACCAACAGAGGTCAAATCTAAAAAATGAGTCGCAGATGATATGAAAATGCTGCTCTATATACGGTTTCTGTTTGCCTGGTTTTGAAAAAAGAAACAAAAGCATTTATGTGACAACGTATAATCTATTATCTATGAACATGACTCATTTGTTCCACACTCTCTAGTCATGAAATTGAAAACAGATTTATAAAGGCTTGAGCTCCTCTTTCTAATTTTTTAGGGGCGCTATTCCTTTGAATAAGTAAATCTTCTAAGACAAAAACCCAAGCACAGAA
The DNA here is from genome assembly GCA_946598075.1 of Artocarpus hirsutus. Taxonomy (NCBI): domain Eukaryota; kingdom Viridiplantae; phylum Streptophyta; class Magnoliopsida; order Rosales; family Moraceae; genus Artocarpus; species Artocarpus hirsutus. Next base: position 23,872 of record CAMOHE010026966.1, read on the forward strand.
CAAAAGGTATCGCAATCAGATTTCAGAAATAGCCACGTGTATCAGCAAGGTGAGCCTCGAGTAAGATCATCTACAGAGCCAATGGCTTTGTTACACGCACGCTTTTTATCCAAAGGCGTTAATTTAGTCCAGTATTCACAAACCATATATATACCTTTATTTAAAGAGTACCTACCAGTAATGAATTTTAGTACTCTTTCGGAGAAATACTCAAATCGGCTTTTTTTTTTCTTTTCTTTTCTTTTTTTTTCACGCTTCTGTCCAGATATAATATTTTAGAGTGGGGAACTGGGTACATAAAGGGAGCGTTAGTCGACAATTCCCTCTCACAATTTATTAAAAATTTTTATCCTTTAAGCTATTTAGGAAACAGTAATGATTAATAGTTCATTTGGTGTATGGGTTCATATTGATGTGGTTTTAATTGTTATGGTTTAAATTATAGGTTTTAAATTGTATAGTTTAAACAGTAGATTTAAATTGTTGGAATGTAAAGGTTTAAAAAAAAAAAACATCACATCAAGTTTAAAACGAGAATTGGTGTTTGAAAAACCATGGTTTATAAAAAAAACAAGAATAAAAATGGCTTTTACTGTAGAAAATGAATCAAAACATAAGAACTTGAGGGGGACAAAGTTTAAATTTTGAGATTTTGACCATTTTAAAACTGTCTCCATACATCATTTGAACTAACCTTAGTTATTACTCCATTAAACTCTAGTTTGAATCACCTTTATAGTTTGAATTGTCTTAAACAGTTTTAAACCTACATACTAAATAGCCTATAAAATTAGTCCTGAATAGCTGGAATGAGTTGGTAAGGAACTGCCGGTGGATTTCAGCAGTTGATTACTGCTGGATATGCACTTTTGCAACCGCCGGATTTACTACTACAAGATCTTATAATTTCCTTGACATATTGATCTACCCTCTTTTTTTTTTTGGTTTTCCCAACGGAAAGGATTAATCCACCGTCCGAACCAAACAAAATTAAACATCTTAAAAAGGAAATTTTTATAGTTGAAAAAATCCGGCAGAAAAATGGTCATACTCTTGGCCGTCTGCGCTAGAAAGCCAAATAGGAGATGATCGTAAATTATATACTTAGATCTCAACGCAGCTCAAAAGAACTGTTCAGGCTAGCTAAAGTATAATTAGTAAGCGAATAATATGCTTTTCCTTCTCTTTCTTTTTCTGGGGAAAAAAATTACCATGAAATATCTTTAAGTCCGTTATAAACTCTAAGGTCATACACATAAATCTATTTTTCTGTATTATTAATTAACATATAATCTATCATACATGTTTCTATATTATCTTATCAATATGTCAATAAAATTGAGTATATAAAAACAATTAGCAAATATAAAAGCGTACATAAATGAAAAAGGAAGTAATCTAAATGCTAAGTGGAACAAATAGATTTGAAATTTTTAAGCGAGGGAAAACCATATAAGAAAATTAGAGAAATACATGAGACATGCTTCAGAAATAACGTGTGCAACGTACATCAATCTTCATATCATGTTATCAATGCATCCAATAAAAAAAAGAAAACTAGAACTCAGCAACAATAGAAAATGCATAATAAAAAGCAGCATAATTCTTTTATTGACAACGCAGCAAACTTCCGTAGTAGCGGAACCAAGAGGGTAGTACATAGATCTCTCACAAAAAAGCAAATTTGATCATATCACAAAAACAACAAACCAAATCATTTTTTTTATTTAATTATGATAGAGATCACAAGGCGCCATATACATTAGCAACCTCTGATGATCAGTCAACGCAGCAGCGGAACATGGTGAACTTCTCCATCAAGCGGCCACACTCAGCGCACGCCACGGCATCCGGCATGGCCCCGGTGCCCGGCAAGATGAGGCTGGTGCAGTGGAGCGGCGCGTCGAGGTGGATCTTGCGGAGGTACTCGTCAAGCGCATGCACGAATCCAATCTCGTTCTCCCTCGTCCTCCACCGACCGTGCTCGGCCAACCCCTTGAACATGTGCTCCCCGTTGCCCTTCGTCATCTCGCCAAACCCGCGGCTGATCACTGCAAAGCCTTGGTCGCTGGAGCCGTAGCTGAGCATGGCGATGATGCCTTGCATTATGAGGTCGTTCTTCACGGTCTCGGTGTTGGTAAATTGTCCTTTGGAGTGCCACATGCTCTCCAAGCGGAGCCAGAAGTACCAAATGAGGTTCCAGCTGAGGGTTCTGCTCAGATTCTCTTTGGTTACGAGGTCAATGATGTTCTTGGTGATCCTCTCCTTAGGCTTGTTCTTTCCCACGTAGAGCAACTCCAGAGTGATCCCAGATTCCCGCGCGACGTCTTTCGCGATCCTTGTGAATTTCCGGATCCACTCCATGTCCTCCCCGCCATACAAGCAGATGAATCTCCCTTCATTAATCTGGAATTAATAAAGATTTTAAGTTCAGTGCAATATGTATATATATTGCATTCAATGTATATAGGACACGAACGAACGAATATTCCTTCAATGACATCCCATAAAACTGGAACCAGAGAAGATTAGCATGGCTCCTGAACAAGAATGACGCACACAAGTCTAGAAGGGACATGAACGAACGTTTAGGCTCACATGATTTATCTTAAGCCCATAAAGACAGTAAATAATAGGACTTAACTGTTTTTAATAAAATAAAAGGACAACTGATTCAGTTTTTCAAGAGAGAACCTAAAAATAAAAGTTAAATTTTATAATCTGAACAATGACGCATGTCTCATTTAAAAACATGTGAATCAAAATTCTGATTCTTTTATATTAATTTTATCAATTTTCTCAAGAACTATTAAAAGTTAGATTAATAATATTGGATTTTTCTTCATAAAGACGCAGACATTACACACACGTGCGCGCGCGTATATGTATATGTGTGTGTGTGAGGACATAGAATAGAATGTACGTACCCATGTAACCATATCTGGCTCAAGGTTATCGGCGAGAAGGTCAATGGTCCAGCTCATTCCCTCCCAGAGCAATTTCTCCCTGTTGGAGGTAAAAGGGTATGATTGGCTTCCCCATATGCACATCATGTGTATCGCATTGTTGTGCACAATTCTTCCTTGAACGTCCATCACCACAAGCAAAGGCTTCTTGGAGAAATTCCACTTCTCTCTGAAGAACCTGAGGACCACTGGAGACACCACCGACGGATGTTGCACTGAGAGCCATTCCATCTGGTTTCGTAGGTTCTCGAACCACCCCTGCTTCTCTACCGTCCATACATCCGCGACCGGGACCCAAATTACCTCGTACTGGGACTCCGACTTTCCCGGGTTGAGCTTCTTTTCGGTGTACATGTGTTGTACGATCGCAAATTCGGGTACACTAATGAGTTGGGGGTTTATTTCCGTGATGAATAGAGCTACAACCTTCCTCCTCAACTCCTCAATTGCAATCTGTTTTTTCAATGGGACAGCTAGAGATTATTATTGTTCCCATATACAACCACATTTGTAAACACGCTATTATATATATATATATATAGTTTTTTGAGATCAAACCTGTCTCCTGCTGTAGCAATCATAGATTGCTGGTGTTGGGTCATCCTTGAACAAAACCCTAAGAGGCTTCGAGTTATCAATGTGTGACATTGCAAAAGTGCGAACTATGAGCTCAAAAGCTTCTTCCTCCAGCTTCCTCTCTAAGTCGGAAAATATTTAAGATTGTAACTTTTTTTTGGGGCCAAGATTTAAGATTGTAACTTACTAGGACATTATATATAAGAACTCACCAATAAATTTATAACAGCGTTGGAGGATGTCCACAAGGTGCCCTTTAATGTTGTTGAGCTTATGGGCCAAGGAGGATAGCTCCCATGACTCTGTCAAGTACCTGCCGAGACAAGTCAAAAGTTGGTGAAATTCCAAGAGTTACAAGTTGGAGAAAAATCAAGTGTTTGTTTGTTTCGTAAGTTTGAACCACAATTCTCAATTTTAACGGGAAATCTGATAATTCAGATTTCTACGTACTCAATGCCCATGCCAGTGAGGGCCAAGATTTGGGTCACGGAGACCACTATGCTTCGGATGCTCCAATAAACAGCTGTGGGGATGTGATGAACAGCAGCTAAAATTTCAGGGGATTCAGCAGTGAAGTAGACTCGGGGAATGTCGTAGAACTCCACGATTTTCTTGGTCACATCAATGATTTCCTTGATGAGAGAGTGGAGTTCATTGAGCTTCGGTTTCAGTTCTGCGGCGTGCTCCAAGACCTCCGGCAGCTGCTTGAGGAGAGCGACAGCCTTGGCGAGCTGGTTGGAGGAGTAAAACTGAAGGACAACCCGAAACTCACCAAAGGTCACTGCAAATGCGACCAAGGCCAGCACCACCTTTGATTCCCAGCTGTAGTTTTTGATCAAACGCAGTATGTCCATCACTATTGTGTGCAAATCTACTCCGGCCGAGACCTTGCTGTATATCTGTTACATGTAGAGCATAAATATAAATATTAAAGGGTCAATGGATCAGTACTGAGGACTTCATATGGAGTGGACATCGTCCCAAAGAATCATGTGATATTTATTTCCCAAAATAAGAGGAAAAAGAAGTTCTAGAAAACATTTTAATTAGTTGTGACAATATTTTTTATGGCTAGCATTTAAAAAAAAGGATTAAACTAGTCACAATTTTTTTATATAGTGGTGCAATTAATTAAATGTGACACAAGATTTGTGGGTTCGATTTCTGCTCTCCGCCTAAGATAATAGGTTTATGTATATACATTTAAATGTATTTAATTTAATAGGATAAAAAATTGATTATAATTAATTGGATAAAGGATTGAGTATAGTTGATCACGAGTAATCGCTACGCTCTATCCTCTTCCCCTTTTTCCTCGACCCTAAAAATAATAGTAATTAATTACAAGTTACTAGGTATTTTTTTTTCTGGGTGTGTCTCACTAAATCTCTTTGCTTTAAACGCCATGTCGTTTATAATTACCTCACAGGAAATTGCACTGGTAATCCTGGATGGAATTTCCACAGTGTCTTGGAGGCTAGCTGCCGAATACAGGATCTTATCATCCGCAGTTTCACCCGTTTGCTGTCGTAAATCGAAATAAACAAATATTTTAACATCATTAATTTGTTTTATAACTACATACATATATGTAAATTATAATTAATATAAAAATAGAACTGCAAGAACAATAAATAATTAGTTTCTGAGGCTTATTAAGTTGTGTACCATAATATTGTACCCAGGGAGGTCAGACATTGCACGGTGAAAAATGACATCAATGATGCGAAGAAGAGGCTTCACAGGAAGACCGCGGTCCTCGGACTCATGAGTTTCGAGAATTCTGCTGCTCAGCTCGGAGTCGTCCGAATGCCCGCGATGGACACTGTCTCCGACCCCCGGAGAGCGAGTAGATCGCCCGGTCGACTTCAAGAAACGAGCAGCTAGGGTTTGCTCTACTTTCGGCTGCACCGCGGAAGCAGTACTAGCGGCACCGAGGATACTGGTCTGTGGCGCAACAGTCCCCGTCCCCGTCGGTGCCACCGCCCCAGTCGCGGCCAGATAAGGAGTAGTTTTAGCGGCCAGAGGATCACTGACCAAGGGAGCAGCCGTCAAAGAAGCAGCATTCGCAAGGGGAGTGGTAACATTGGCAGAGAGATCAGGATTGGTGGCCATGATATGGTTTTGAGACAAAGAAATTGAGGATGAGAATTAAGAAGAGTGTATGTAAGAAATGGAGATTGTGTGATTGCTTGGATTTTGGTTCAATTCTAAGCTCTTTATATAGTGCATGAACCAAGAAAAAAGTGCTTAGATACCTAACTTGCTTGATCAAACTAATGGCATTCTGCTATTTTAGATACCAAATTATAATTAAAGTGCCATTCTTTCTCGACAAATAAAATCTTAGGATATGGGATTTGCTTATATTTTTTGCCGTTGGTAGTACTTGTTGTCGTTTTTCTTGTCCCTTGCTTGTGTTGCTTTTTTCTGTTGTTTGAGTTCTAGAGCAATAAAAGGGTGCGAAAAAAGGTACTTGGTGCTTCTACACTCAAACTAATAAAACTCTATAATATTGCATGTTGTCGTGAAGAAAAACCTAGAAATCTCATTGGATGCTCAAATAGTTTTATTGACTAGGTCCGGGAAGGAATAAATAAAGAAAACAAAAAATACTGTATTAAGAGACAGATTGCCAACTAAACAAAGAAAATTCCAATATTTGTATTTTGTAAGCTTCCGAAATAGTACTTCTGCTTTGTGTGAGTTTTTTTTTTTTCGAAAGGGCTTGATCAAAAATGAGACAAGAATATAGCTATAACCTAATTTAAGGCTGTCACTACAACAAAAACTACATTATGTCACAACCTACCTTTTCAGGCTGTGATAAAACTATTTCTTCTTTACTTAAGGTAAAAATTTAGGAAATTTTTTTTTTTGAAACTGAAATAAATAATTTACTTACAATAATTTCGGCAACTTTCAAAATACTTTCACTCACTTATATTTACATATTTATTCTTACTTTTACAACATTTTTCTGTTTTAAACATTTCCTTTCAAAACATCTTGAAATATACACAGCGAAAACATTCAGTAGCGGACTCTATACCGATCTGCACACATTATCAGTCCGCCAGCCAATCATTAAGATTTATTCTGACCTTCTTGTCAGAATACCTACAGCATGAAATACTTAATGAGCTAACGCCCAGTAAGTCCCATAAATTCCACATGGACATTCAAATAAATGCATGATTCAATTATGCTTTCTTATAAACTTTCTTTATCATCATCATTTCTTGTCTTTAGCTAGGGCCGAAGTGTTCGTATCATTGCACAATTTCATTTAGGTCTACGTAACACCGTGACCATACTTTATCCTTTAAACTCCCCTTGCTTTAAGAGTCGGTACGACACTTTTCTTAGTTTCTGGTGACATATTTACCAATCCATTTATTATGGTTGACATACCATGCATGGAGTGATAATCACATGTTATTCATGATACATAAATTCATATGCATAGCTTAGTACACACAAGTACCTACTTCATATGCACACAGGTGTTCATCATTGTCTGCACAGGTACATTTACACAATATATTGTACATAACAATACATAACATGCTATACACTCAGGTGTTCCAGTCATCTACTCACATGTATCCATACTAGGTGTTCATTTCATAGCAAACACACAAGTTTACACCGTAATATATACTCTAGTGTACATATACACACATTCTATACCTATATTTTTATATTGTAGGTGGGAAGGATACTTACTTGTTTTTGAGCACCACAAAATCAACTTCGGTCTTCTTTCTCCTAGACTCCTAGGATCCTGTTGGCCAATTATAAAACTATTAGCCAATTCTACTACATTTCATTACAAAACGTTCGTTACTTAATTATTCGAATTGCGTAACTGAATACAACTCTAAGAGCACTGGTTCCCTTATTTCTACTTAACTCTGCCCTATTGTCACTTATGAAGGGCAAAAATCTATCTAATCATTTTCTTTTCTCATTTGAGACCTTTCGGAACGATTCGGGTTATTTGGGCAAAAATGACGATTTTGCCCTCCATGGCCCTACTGATCTATCCGAGCTCGATTCGTCATTTTAACATCAATAGCCACTTATTAACTTTACAAATAATGTCCTAGTGGCTTGTATCTCTTTATTTCACACTTATGCTCCTTTTATAAAACTTTACGATTTAGCTCATTAAACTGAAGATTTTGAAAATTTTGCCCCTGAGGTTAAAATTTTTCTCTTTGAACCAAAATTTTCTATTTTTCATAAGAAAATTTTTTCTTAAGGTTCCATACCTTAAATCATTTTAAAAAATGACATTTTTGCCATTTTAACACTTTTTCACTTTTAACGAATTCTTGAAAAATCAAAAACTCACAAACGGTTGAGTTTTTTAATGAACTATTTGCAATATTTAACCGTTTCATCAAGATCTACAACTTTCATGTTTTAACTTTTATGAAAATCTCACTGTACATGGGTGTTTTTAGCCATTTTTTAATTCTGCTGAGAAAGAAATTTTTCTTTCAATTTAGTCCCTAGGGTGTTTTTGTAAAAATCTATTTCAAAATTACAAATCTACCCTTGTAGAAACGGTTTCATGCCTAAATCAAACCATCCTCATGCTCAAACTTTTTTTTTTGCAAAGATTAACCTTGAAATTGCAAAAACATCATTTTTAGCAAAAACTACCTTTTTGCACCATAAACCAAAATTTCACAACTTAAACATGCCATTCATCACATTTACATGGAATTTCATCAAATATAAGCTCAAGAACCCTCATGAGTTTAAAGGAATAAAAATCCAAACAAAATTCATAAAATTTTAAAACTTTAAAACCCAAAACTTACCAAAATAACTTCCTTTTGGTTTCGAGCCTTCAAAATTCCTTTGAACTCCGTCCTTAGCTTCCGTTTCATGCAAAAATACCATGGGTTAATCTTCCCCTTCTACCCATGAAAAATCCCTTAAAATCTTGTTAAAAAGTTTGGGATTTTACCTTAAATCTTGTGAAAATCCTTGAGTTTGCTTCTAAAATTTGTTTTGGGGCTACTTTTGCAAAGTGTGAGGTTGAGAAATTTTTTTGAAGGTTCCTTCAATGGCTGCCGAACATGGGAGGAAGAAAGAAAAGGAAAATTTTGTGATAAACTAGTAATAAATGCTCACTTATCCACTTGATGACTCATGGTAATCCACTTGATTACCCCTAGGTGTCAACATGCTATTGGGCCACTTTCCATGACATGTGGCCCATTAGGAAACCAAGGAGTGTCCACTTTGTGGAGCTAAAAATTTACACAGTATAATTTTTTCGTCACGCAGTATTTTTCTTATACTGTCGTGGCCAAATCAGTGTACTTCCTATCCTTAGACTGTATAAAAATATTTAACTTACTTTTCGTTCACTTTTGGAGGCCAAATATGACATTTTTCGTATCGCGTTTTCGTTTAGCAGTATTCTTATACTGGTTCAGCCTCCTTTTTACCCTTGATTAGGGTTTGAATAACTTCTATGTCCTATTTACATTTTAGTCATTAATTCGTTTATTTCATAATTTTATAATTAATCGTGATATAAAATTCATTTTATGGGTATTATTTACAAATTTCTAAGCACTTAAACTCATAAAATCTGTATTTTACCATATCCAATATTGTATCACAGTCACCGTAAAATTTGCAATAAATACCATTTATTCATACCTTATCGTAATTTTTACAAAAATTACAATTTTTACAAAAATTTATATTTTTAAAAGTAAATTCATTAATTAAACCTAATTAAATATTAAGTTTTATTAATGAAATTAAATTCATTAATTAAACCTAATTAAATATTAAGTTTTATTAATGAAATTTTCTTGGTCATTACACATTATGTCGTCTATAAGGGGTGTCGTAGAATCTCTAAGACTTTAACGACATCTCATACTTGTCGTTAAATAATTTAACGACACTAAACTATTATCGTTAAAAGAAGATCTTTAATACGGCGTCTATATAGATGTCGTCAATTATTATGTCAAATGTCGTTAACAGCATGTTTATTGAAAATGTCGTTGTATGTACTTTTTAACGACATTCAAAAACTATGTAGTAAATAACATGTCGTTAAATATAGTTTTTCTTATAGTGTGTTGGTGAAATATTTAGGGAAAACTGTAAAAATATCCCTCTATTTTGACTTAACTAACTTTATATATATATTTATTTATTTATTTATACATATCACCATAACATCTCGATCCCCTGCGAACACATTCTGGCAAACAAGGGATGTGAAATTACAAAATTATCTTATCGGTTAAAACAAATTTTATTGTAAAGGATTTAAGGTGATTGGGAGCAACATTAAAGTTGCACCTGAACACTCCCATTAAAACTTGTGATTAAGACTTGTGGTTTGAACGTAGCAGCGCATGTATTGTGATGGGGATGTTGATGGGGTGGTAGTAGATAAGTAAGGAGTTGATGTTACAAAAAAAAAAAAAAAATCCTGCTTTATGTTTTAGATCACGTCACATTTATATCTTCGCATTTCAAATTTATGTTAAATCCTTACTTTTTAGGTCAAATGTTGATTTTGATAATAAAAGCTCTAAATGTTTTTCACATTTTGAGAATTTTTATTCTTTTATTATGTTTTTAAGTGTTTATTTTTCATTTAGATATTTTTATGGTCAAAATTGATTTTTAACCAAGAAAATGCATGTAAGAATTTAATATAATTTAAAAGTTGAAAATACAGACGTGATGCAGGTCAAAATAAGGAATGGTTTTTTGATAACATCAAAATACTGGTATAAAAATAATATAGCAACACCCTTTTAACAGTATTCTTTCAAGTTTGTCAACGAAATTTGGTCATGGGAAAATTTCATTACAATTTTTTATTGGGCATAATAATTTTTCATTCTTAGGAGTAGGATGGTATATTCACATATTGATTTCAGGTCAAGATTTATGATCTTTTGTTTTTCCTATTCAATATGTACTTCATGATTTCTTATACAAAAAAAAGATAAATTGTAACAAGTCGATAGTAGATCAAATTATAATCCCCAAATAAATAGATTATTATGACTTCGCGTGCAAAAGATATATATTTCTGGATTAAATTGTAGCAACATGAAAGTTGATTTCTTGATATAAAATAGTCTCAAGAACTGGACTCCCTCTCTTGGGTTCGTTACTTGTAATGCATTGGACCGAAACAGGAGGCCGAAGCTCTTGTTAAAGCGTATGAAGATCCTACGATGAAAATACCTTTGGGCTTTGTGGGTGTTGGTGTGATAGATGATCAGCGTTGTCGTACTTTGGTGCGGTCTCCAAGCGGATTGTTGGAAGTTTTTGTCCCCATGTAGCTGAATGTCGGGCAGTGAGAGAAGGAATCAATTTGCTTTCAGATCATGGTTCCTGCAACTGGGTCCTCGAGTCTGATTATTCGTTCAATGGCTCCAATGGCCTTAGAAGCGTGATGATCGATGACATTCATGATGCTATTTCTTACGCTAATAGTGGCGATGTGTGGTTTTGAAAACGACTTTCAACGAGACATGCGGACACGTAGACACAATGCAGAACGTTTATAACAAAAACTTTCTCAAACCTTTTGTAAAAACAAGCTATAGAGTATACAAATTTATGCTAAATAAATAGACATACACTATTTGCTTTCCTAGATGAGGAGAGTGGATCGGAAATCTCCTATCGGGAAACATGTTCTCTTGGAATGAAACCAATGTATTTTTCGCCTAGTCTTTGGCATCAAATGGACGTTCGGATAGGCATGGAAGGGAATGAAGGGTTTTGAAGATCACTTACTAACTTTTAGTCATCTGTAAATCTTACTGTATGAACAAAACAAGTTATGAGATGAATAGCACTTCTCTCTTTCTCTATACAAAAAAGGATTTTGGCAGGCTTTTTGTAGTCTCTTTAATACTCTCAATGAATAGAAGATACCTCTATTTATAGAGAATAAAAGACCAAGCTATTTTTAGAAGATTTTTTTCTTTTAATTTTAAATATCAAGTATTTAATTAAAATAAAAGACATAAGTTTTTCATTTCCATACTACTTGTGACACCACACAATAAGTTGTGCAGGAAGGAATACTGCTTGTTACATAATCTCATTTGTTCTTAAATTTACTTTTTTAAATTTAAATTAAATCACACTCATTTAAAAATAAAAATTCTAAAGAAAAAATTTTAAATTAATACCATGTGTTATATCAAAATATACGTTTAATATTTTATATTTTAAAATATTTTATATTGATATTTTGACATTTAAAAAATCTTTTTTAGTAATCAAAGGCATTTTTTTAAGATGCAAAAGACATAAATTTCCTTATTATAAACTATAATTAGTTGACCCAAAATTTTGAATATAAAATATTTTTAAAACTCTGATTCCTACAACTAAACATCCCAAATGCCCATGAAATGACGTTGTTTTACTGGAGAAGGTTGGTAAAATGAAGAAACGCGGGAGGCTTGTTGATTGCGTGAAGAAGTCTTAAACAAAGTGAAGTTTTTGGTGCTTTCTTGTTCTCCCTTTTTTCTTCAATAAAAGAAAAAAACCTAGAAAATCTGTTGTATGAGAAAATGACTGGATGAAATAGCAAAGCATTGATCATATTTCTTTCGAAAATCCCAGAGGGCAGAAGTGGATTTCGTGAAGCAGTCTTAAAGTTTTCTGAGGGACGACTTGTATTAGAAGCAACTCGGCTGTCATCTTGTTGTTTTAAGGTTAGTAATGGCTTCTTCAATCTTTTAAACTCCGAAATCTGAGTGCATGTTCTGAGTTCGTTTATTTATTTCATTTTTTTTCATAAAGATAGAATTTTTATGCTCTGTAACAGTAATAAAGCATAATATTTGTGGTTTTTTTTAATGAAAATCATATATTGTCAAATAATCACTATTTTGAGTTTTAGGGTTTCTATGGGATTTTCATGATCTCGTTTCCTATTCAAGTCAAAGTAATTTTTTTTCATTTTAGAATTTGAATAAAGAACAATGTCGTTTTTTCATAAGTATTATGCTCTGTTTTTTAGAATTTTTTTGGTTGTTTCTTTTTGCTTTTAGGGTTAGTATAAAAATGAGGTTCAAGTTTTCAGTTTAGGGATTATGGTTGGACATTATCTTGACTATGTGAACATTGGATGATGCTCTATTTTGAACTTTCTTTTTTCCTTTTTTTGTTCTTTTTTCTTTTTTCATCGGTTGCGTTTTGTTTTGTTTTGTTTTTCTTTTTTCTTTTTTTTTTTTTGTTTTTTTGTTTTGTTTTGGTGCTTGTGTTAATAATATGATTTTGTTGTGTTTTATCTATCTCCCAGAAAGGTGTTTATACGTTGATAGTATATAGTGATGATTTTAATCCTTTAAAGTGGTCTATAGATAGGGGCTACTATAGTTATATTGAGTTATATCACGGAATACACAGTGATGTTGTTGGCTTTAATTTTGAAGAAGTGAAGTTGGAACATTAGTTAAGGATCAAGAAGAACCTATTTTGGTAAATGACGATAGAAGTTTGTTGAGAACGTTTAGTCTAAACATAGAAGGTGTTGAACCAATACATTTGCGTGTTGAGTTTGAAAGAGTTGTCACTTTGAAGCCCTCACTGATAAAGAAAGAACGAAATTCAGCTACTACTGAGGAGTTAACAGGACAGGATCCAGTTAATTTGGATGTCGAGCATATTGATGACGTGGATGATGGGGATATGGGGATGGGGATAGGGATGATGGGGATAAGGATGATGGTATAGGGACCTTTAATCACCAACAGAAGATGATGATCCAGCTTAGAGACAACATGAAGATGATGACTCTGCGTCAGCGGAGAGTTTTGAACCCTATGTTGATACAGAGAATGATGAAAAGGATGATTTATATGTTTGGCATAGTAAGGAGATTGACATTCTAGGAGCATCTAAGTAGGAAGATAAAGATGATGAAAATGAGAAGAACCCAAATAGCAAATTTCCAAGAGTTAAAACTAGGACACAACAAGGTTAAAAGCTGGTCATGTTTATTGGCCAAATATTCAAAGATCATAAGGAATGTAGACAGACCATCATCGATTACTCCATCCAAGAAGGTTTTCTAGCTCGGCAGGTTAAGGTTGCAAAAACAAGAATGACTTATGGATGTACCGAACATGGCTGCCAGTAGAGAATTCATTGTTCACTATGTCCTGATGGCTCCTTATTTATAGCGAAGACATACAAAGAAGAGCATAACTGTCAAGTTGTTCGAAGTAATAGAAAAGCATCTTTGGGTTGGATTACAAGGAAGATGGCAAATGAATTTAAAGCCATGCTTGACATGACAATGGAGTCTATGAGGAAGAACTTAAAAGACAAGTTTAAGATTGATTTTCAAGATCAAACGCTTTGGAGGGCTAGGTGAATATCTGTAGGCAATGAGGCAGAATTACACGCAAGTGAATTCCATGTTTTAAGGTGCTAGTGTATGTTGGTCCTTTCTGCAAATCCTGGAAGTACTGTTATTGTAGAGACCAAAGTAACATGGAGGGAAGAGAATCAGTTTCACTGGAGCAACTAGAAGGTAATGCATCGCACTTAGCCAAAAAACAAACCTCTATTATTATAATTACCAACAAACCTCTATTATAATCTGGTGGACTATTATTATGGCCATCAGATAGGCTTGGAATAAAGAGTGGAGGTACCTTTGGATAGAAAGTGATTCTGTTTGTGCAGTTCATCCTATTCGGACGGCGAGCTCCAAAGTTCTATGGCCCCTTCAGAATGTTTGGATATGGACGCTATTGATGAGGCTAACTCTATGAATTTTGAGCTAATACTGTTGCTGATTGTTTAGCAATATTTGGGGTACTTTTTGTTTGCTATACTTCGTGGCATACTGCTCCAAGCTTTGTTTGTAAAGAATTGGGTTTAGATGTTTCTGGTTTTACAAGATATAGGCCTAGGGCCTGATGTTTTTGATGTAGTTTATGTTGTATCTTTCCTTTTCTTTCAATAAAATTTTCTCTAATTTTTTTTGGTAAAAAAAAATAATAATAATTAGCAGCAAACTCCCGCAGTCCCTCAGTAGTAGCAAAAGCAATACATTGTTCTATGCAAAAAAGGAAAAAAAAACACGCGCGCGCGCGCAGAAAATAAATAGTAGATGATCATAAGGAAAACAAGCCACGATCTTAATTCCACTGTTTATGATGATCAGTAATATCACTCGTCTCAAGAAGTCACCACATAGTTATCAAGCTCTTTTCAATCGAGGCTGCAGCGGAACATGGTGAACTTCTCCATCACGCGGCCACACTCGGAGCATATTACTCTGTCAGGAATGGCTCCATTACCAGGCAAGATAAGCTTGTTGCAGTGATGCTTCACAAGGGGGTGGATATTCTGGAGGTACTCGTCCAGCGCAGCCACGAAGCCAATCTCGGTCGCCCTCCTCCTCCAATGGGGGTACTCGACCAAACTGTTGAACATTTGCAACCCGTTGCCCGTCACCATCTCACTGTTTCCATGGCTGATCACCACGAAGCCTACGGTGCTGGATCCGTAGCTCAGCATGCCGATGATGTCTTGCATTATGGGGTCATTTTTCACGTTTTCGGGGTGGGTATACTGTCCTTTGGAGTTCCACATGCCCTCCAAGCGGACCCAGAAGAACCAAATGAGGTTCCAGTCGAGGCTTTTGCTCAGATTCTCTTTCTCGATGACATCGATGATATTCCTGGTGATCGTTTCATTAGGGCTGTTGTTCCCTACGTAGAGTAACTCCAGAGTAATATCACATTCAAGCGCGGCTTCTTTTGCGATCCTTGTAAATTTTCGGATCCACTCCATGTCGTCCCCCCCATACAGGCAAACATATTTCCCTTCATTGATCTGAAACAAGTATTTGAAGTTCAATACAACTAATATAGTGCAATTTTTAAACAAAAAAGAACAAAAACAAGTGTAGGGACGGAGGTAGAAACTACTTCTATAGAAACACTATAAAAAACTGTAATTCGTTATCAAGCAGGGAAGTAAAAATATATTTCTCCTTTGTATTAGAAACACATTTTTTAATTTTTTTATAAAGTGAGGAAACAACTAAAACTAGTGAGAGGTGAAGTTTTACAAATATGCTACATTTCACAACCTCATTCCAACTATATAGTTTTAATTGCTACATTGTAAAACTCTTATATGTTACAATGTAAAGCAAAAGTGGGCTAAAGTGTAAAACTTTCATATACTATAATAAATTGGTTCCAACTAATAGTTTTAATAACTGATTTTTCAAATACACTCATAATAATAATAAAAAAAATAAGGATAAAATTTAAATTCTAATATGTGAGTTTGCCCATGTGACATAAAAAAAGTGTGCATACATGAATAAATATATACGCGTGCTAGTGCAAAAGCAATATATACGCACACTGTGCGTGCATTCTTAACAGCTGAGAATAATTTTAAAATAAGTGTTTTGGTACTTCTCGAAGATGGAACTCACAACTCGTGATTAAATCTATGGGGCTTACGTTTGTGAGCATTGTTTGTTGGGAATTTCCTAATGTGGGGGTACATATTAATACTAATTATACATTATGTGCTATTTAATTATTAGTCTATTAAAAGTGATCAATTAAGTAATTAAATTATTGAGCTTTTAGGACATCTCATTAGGTATGGGCTTTGTAATGTGTAAAGACAACATATTTTATTTTTTTTTATGATGGCCCAAAATAAAATAAAATACTTTATATTAATAATAGATTATGGTCCCCAGTCTAAACATAACGTACTATTTATGCTCATATTCTGTCATTGAGTAAAGTGAGGTTTTCTCTCTAAAGGAAAAGGTTTAGACATAGAAGACTGATAACTTTATCTCTGTTTCACAAATGGATTTGGATATGTCTTTTAGTAATTTTTTTTGATGATTTAGCGTGTAATCGTGGTGTGGTGGATAAGGTTTCTATCACCCTCAATTTTCGAACATTATTAATATGAGAAATGCTAGGGTTCAGAGCCAAAAAAATAAAAAATAAAAAATTGCTCGTATATAAAACGTACCCAGGTAAACATATTTGGCTCAAGGCCGTTGACCAAGAAGTCAATGGTCAAGCGCTCTTGCTCCCAAAGAAATTTCTCTCTGTTGGTGGTGAAAGGGTACGATACGGTTCCCCAAATGAACATCATGTAGATAGCATTGTTGTGCACAATTCTTCCTTCAGTGTCCATTACCACAAGCAGAGGCATCTTGGAGAAGTTGCACTTTTCTCTGAAGAACCTTAGGAACATGGGCGAAACCACTGAAGGATGATGCACCGAGTACCATTTCATCTTGTTTCTTAGGTTCTCGAACTGCCTGTATTTGTCCTCGGTCCAAACATCCGTGACCGGGACCCAAATTACCTCGTACTGACTCTCCGGCTTCTCCTGGTTATGCTGCTTCTCAATGTACATTTGCTGTAGGATTGCATATTCTATTGTACGTGTAGGCTCAGGGTCTATTTCCGTTAAGAATAGAGCTACAACCTTCGCCCTCAAATCCTCAATTTTAATCTGTGGATCATCCTTGAATAAAACCCCAAGAGGCTTGGAGTTATCAATGTGTGATGTTGCAAAAGTGCCAACAATCAGCTCAAATGCTTCATCATCTTTCTTCCTCTCTGAACCAGACAATTAACAATATTTGTCACTTGCTAGCCATATTAACAGGCGCATTCAAAGAGGGTATCACATAATACATACGATAGGCCCGTTTGGTGCGTAGGATAGGACAACATTAGATAAGATGGTCTTAAAGGTTTAAATTGAAATATATTGAAAAGGATGAGATTAAATTTTAGCTAATACAATCCTATGTTTGATATCGGGTTATTAAAATAGGGGCCTTTTTTCAAACATTTTCAACAATTTGTGTCAAATTGTAATTTTTTAAATTAGGGGGGCAAAAATTATGTTTTGACCTATCGTTTTTCCAAAAATTATAATTTGACAATCAATTTTATAAATTTTGCAAATAGGCATTTGAAAAGTTTTATAATGTACAAACTTGTATTTAATCCTATGATTTAGCAAGGGATAAGCATAAACTAAATAAGAGATTATCTAATTCAATTCTTTAAAAAATTTCACTAAATAAAGTATTAAGATTTAATACAACTCAATCCTTTCTAATTCTGCGCGTCAAAACATGCCCGACTTACCAATGAATTTAGCAAATAGATACTTGAAAATTTTTATAATGTACAAAGTTGTGTTTAATCCTATGTTTTAGCAAGGGATAAGCATGTACTAGACAAGAGCTTATATAATTCAATCCTTTAAAAATTTTCAGTAAATAAAGTATTAAAATTTAATCTAACTCAATCCTTTCTAATTCTGTGCGTCAAAACATGCCGAATTTTGCAAATAGGTACTTGAAAATTTTATAATGTATAAAGTTGTATTTAATCCTATGCTTTAATAAGGGATAAGCATAGACTAGATAAGAACTTATCTAATTTAATATTTCAAAAATTTTCACTAAACAAAGTATTAAAATTTAATCTAACTTAATTCTTCTTAATTCTGGGCACCAAAACATGCCGGACTTACCAATGAATTTATAACAACATTTGATGATTTCCACAAGATACCCTTTGCTGTTGTTAAGATTATGTGCCAAGGCTGATAGCTCCCGTGGCTCTGTTAAGTACCTAATTCATAATACAGGTTAAAACCAGAGAATAATCATATATTGGAAACACAGACCTCTTTTTAATTGGTCTTAAGATGGTTTTGTTTTGGGTTTGAAATTGAAAATGAGAATTTCTTGAGAATCGCATTGAGATCGTGTTATAGAGTTTCGAGTTCGAAAAACATACTCGAAGTCCATGCCAGTGAGGGCGTAGATTTGTATAGCGGAAACTACTATGCAAACAATGCACCCGAAAACAAGAGTGGGGATGTGATCACCGGCAGCCAAAATTTCAGGAGTTTCAGCAGTAAAGTAGTCTTTGGGAATGTCATAGAACTCAATAATTTTCTTGGCCACATCAATGATTTCCTTCAGGACAGAGTAGAATGCATCAAGCTTTAGTTTTAGAACCGCAGCATCCTCCAACACCTCTGGCAGTTGCGTGAATAGAGCGAATGCTTTGGCCAGTGGGTCGATTGGGTAGAGCTGAAGGACATTCCGAAACTCGGCAAAGGTCATTGCAAATGCAACCAAGGCCAACGCCACTTTTGATTCCCAGCTATAGTGTTTGGTCATATATAATATGTCCATCACTATTGTCTCTACATCCTCTCCGAGTGAGCACTTTCTGAACACCTGTCAACGTCACAAAGGTATAATTTAAATGGTGATCAACTAATTAGGGATTTCATCTGTAATATTGAAATATTTTCCTAGTTGATTTCATGCATTATAAAATGTGTGTGTATATATATATATATATATATATTGTAGTGTTGTTCTTTTAATTTATCGCACATTTATAATTTTTCTTCTGAAATTTTAATTTTAGCATATTGTATCTTGAACTTACAAATCTGTAGTAAATCAATCCCTACTATTGATAAAGATGTTAGGGTTTTTTTTTGTTTTCTTAAGGTGATATGTGATTTTCTCATAGATCGTTAACTAAAAGCAACAAAACCCTTTTTCTTATTTGTAAATGTTAAGTAAAATTTATATTTAAAATAAAGTTAATTCAAAATTTTCTATTTTAATAGAAACTTAATTAAAGATATTAAGCACAATAAATTTGTGTTAAAATACGTAGAATGACCATTCATGTTATTTATCAACTATTCATATGCTATAACATATCATTTTTAGTTACAAAACTAGCATCCTATTAATGGGGCTGATTTAGTATAGATTTATAAGTTCATAGAATAACTTGCGAGAATTAAAAGTTCGGCAAAAAAACTACAATTATGCAATAAAATTAAGGGGCAACAACAATATCCTAAAAAAAATGTTATTTAGCAGAATTTTATTACTACAATTCCTTGTTTCTGTTTTCTAATGGTAAAATTGTACGCAACATTTTGTTTTGCTCAACAAAATTCTGAGCACGTATTTATTGATATTCTTAATCCGAAATAGTAGTTTTCATTTTTTATTTATTTTTATTTTTATGGAAATCATCCGAAATAGTAGTTGCCACAAGGGGCAACTTAGCCAACATCAAAATATTGGACCAAATAGACACCAAAGCCCAGCCAGCAGCCTCGTGTGCCGCTTTATTGCGAGACTTGGGAACTTGGGATAAAGTAAAGGACAACATAAAAAGACGAGCAAGATAAAAAGATGAGCAGGTGGTTTCGCCAAAACAAGAGCTTCAACAACTATATTAGCATCCAATTCCACCACACAGTATGTTTTTGATACAGCTAAAAACTAATTCTATGGCCCATGTTGAAGCTGATGTGTCTTCACATGATTCGCTCAAAGTGCTGACCTGGACATATTTCCTTCTTATCGAGTTTAAATAGATTTTGTTTTTTAAGTCTAGGTGAGTTTGACTCTAATTATAAATATTGTTAGTATAAATAGCGTTTGGTGTCTTGTTTGGTATGACCTCCTACCCTTGTCCATGGATGGTTTTGTCCGTCCCCAGAGCACATACGTAGAGCAGATTCCTCTGCATCCCCACACAGCTCACAGAGAAGTTTAGTTCCTCCTAGAACCCGACCGACTTTCTCTTTAGGTGCCAAAATGTCGTTAGCTAACCTCGACAACAACAACTTTTATTATTATTTTTTTTTTATTAGTTTTTAAACGCCTCTACGTGATTAAGGTATTATCTGTTGTGTATTTTTTTTTAATTATTATTCAATATATTTCCAAGGCAAGTAGTTTTTTAATTTGAATAAATAGATATAGTAAAACATAGAAAACAAAATCTACCCAACTTAGTAATTCTTTATTCTCAAATTGATCACAATAACTATGTCACATTTTTTCTTTCAATTATTGTGCATCATTTTAGCAAAAAATAAAAAGAAAAAAATTCTTTTGGCTAAAATAAATAATTGAATTACCTCAGAGGAAATTGCACTGGTAATGCTCCATGGAATTTCAATGTCCTCATGATCTTGGAGGCTAGTCTCATCCTCACTAACAGCGTCCGATTCCTGTTAATCAACAAAAAAAAAAAAAAAAAAAAGAAAGAAAAGAGAAGTAACTATCATTAGTTAAATTTACAACTATGAACACATAAACATATAAATACGTGACGATGTGTTTATGGGGCTTGATTTATGTACTTCAATATTGTATCCAGGGAAGTCAGCAAATGCACGGTAAAAGATGACATCAATGATGTGAAGAGTAGGCTTCACAGCAATGCCAAGTTCATCAGATTCATGAGTTTCGAGGATTCTCTTCCTCAGCTCGGTGTCGTCTGAGAGTCCGTGGCTCGATCCGCCATCGACGAGCGAATGCACAGGCGAACGGCCAGTTTCCATTGCCGCCGGAGTAGACGCCGAGAAAGTAGCACTTCCACCGAGAGGAGCGGTCTCCGCCCCAAGAGGAGTGGTCGCCGAGAGAGGAGTCGTGGGGTGGGTGAGCTTAGTGTCCATGTTGGTTCTAGGCCCTTTTTTAGTCATGCATGATCTAGAAGGGAAGTGAAAGAGCCACTATCTATACCTTACTTTCAATGGAAGTTTAGTACCATATTAAAGAGCTTGTTTGACACGTAAAAAAAAGTTCGAATATGGGCTTTGCTTAGACTCTGCCTCCATGTGTATAATTGTAACGTCTCGAAACTTAATTATATATAATTAGTGTGCCAAATGATGAATTAGAGTACTAAATTTGTAATTTGTTTTTAATCTAATTATTTTGTGATGATTTTCCGATCAATTTGTATTTTAAATTACTTTAATTATTTTTATTATTTATATTTTCTATTTTAAATTTTTAAAGCAAAATAATTTATCAAATGCTAAATATTTCCTTTTTGTAAAATTGTGGATGCACACGGTTTTTCTCTCTGGTTTTACTCTCACTCCCTTTATTTATCTCTCTTTCCCCTCTTCTCTCCCTACTTTCTTTGAGCTCTCTCTCTCTTCTTCCACGCTCTCTCTTTCTCCCCTTTCACTCGCTACTCTCTCCCTCCTCTCTCTCTCTCTAATTCAAATTTTGAATTCAAGCTTTGGTTTTCAATAAATTGGGAGCTAAAAAGCAAGATTTAACATCCCAAATGCAAATCAAGGCTCAGATTCAAGGTTAGATTCGTTTTTCTAAAACTTTAAATTTTTGTTTTGAAATTTCCACAAATGTTCCAATTCGAGTTTTGTGAGCTTAGAAAACCTTGAATCCAAGTTATAGAACCTCAAAACATCTAGAAACTAGGCTTGGATTGATGAGAGATGGATTTAAACCAAGTTTTTTTTTCCTCATTTTCCTCATTTTTGGATTTCATTGAAAATTTCTATGTAAATCTTGTTTAAAGTTGTTTTAAAGTGTTTAATTGTGTTTTTCTATCTTTTATGAACTTTTTCTATGCCTGTAAATTGAGAAAAAACAGGTGAAAATGAGATTTGAGGTC
Organism: Artocarpus hirsutus; assembly: GCA_946598075.1. NCBI lineage: Eukaryota > Viridiplantae > Streptophyta > Magnoliopsida > Rosales > Moraceae > Artocarpus > Artocarpus hirsutus. Next base: position 45,953 of record CAMOHE010026966.1, read on the forward strand.
GGGGAGGCTGAGACCTAAATCTAGAACTTTCCAGATTTTTTCAGTTTGTCAAGCCGAACTTCAAGTTTAGCAGGTCAGATTCATGAGTCCAGTAGGTCGGACTCATCCCTTCAGTAGACCAAACCTGAGAAAGTTTGGTAGATCTGTCCTACCTAGCTGGTAGGCCGAACTGTGCAGTTTAACAAGCCAGACCAGAGAATTCGACAAGCCGATCGGCCATAAGGAAAAATGGTTGTTTTTCACCAGTTTTCACTGCTTTAAATCCAAATTGAGAATTTAAAACTTTATAGAATGATTTCATAGACATAAATGGCACATTAGGACACCATAAGATAGCTTAATAATGTAGCATATCTTAAGCTAGATACTAATGAATTTAGTTTACATTTAAAGTCGTTCGTGGTTCCGTGGAGCTAACGTATAGCAGGTCGGAACTATGGTGCTAACGATGCAAGATATTGAGGAAGAACTTCTACCATTTTTTTAGTAGCTAGGTTTTAACGATTTTGGCCTCAAAGGATTCTTCCAAAATGTTTTTAATAAATGACATAATATTTTAAATGTTTACAAAAAGGGGCTTTTGGCCACAAAATTATTTCTTTCAAAATGATTTCTTACAAAGTGACTTCCTACAGAATGATTTCTTTAAAATGGATTTCAAGGAACAATTTAGATAAACTTCTTAGCAATTTTCATTATTCATCAAGAATCGAATGATCATAATGAATCAAATAATGAATGCAATTGAGAATACTCAGTAAGATAGGATTTAAACAATAATAAATACACATAAGGGCATGATGCCATCATCAGAGATCGGGTACGTGTAGAGTGCGACCGTGAAGGCAGGTCTCGAAACCCAGCTGGGCCACTATGGTGGTGATACTTATGGTTTGCCCAAGAAGGACTATAAGATTATTTTTGGACAAACTGATTTTGGTAAGAGTAATTTAAATGAATTTATTTAGTTAATATTCTTTTCTAAATATTTTTCCTGAATAATAAATTTTATATTCAATTCATGTCTTTTTTAAATTTAATCCTACTGAGCCTTTCGCTCATATTTTTTTATTTATTTTAAAACCTCTCTCCTAGGCGGATTACAACTTAGAGCATATAAGGAGACCGGTGGGCAACAAGTGAGTCGTACGAATACCGTTTTAGGTTAATGCTTTATTTAAATCAAGGCATGTATTATTTAAACTTTTATCTCTCATATTACACTATAATTGTAATATCTTATTGTCGATACCATGTGTGCGTACTAATGTGGGCCCGGTGGGGCCTGACTTATGTTTATCTAGGGGTGGCAATATAGGTTGGCTGGTCAGGTTAGTGTCGGATTGGAGTTAATTTTTGTAAAAATTAGGTTGATGTTAACCCAACCTATGACACAAACAAGGTGAGAATTTTCAACCCTAATACGACCTGTTTTAATACGGGTTGACATGAACACAACCCATGCCAACCCGTTCCTTACGCATAGTGTCAAAAAACAATGACCCATGACTTGTTTTTAACCCGTAACCTGATTGTGACTCACAACATGCCTATGACCCGCCTACACTAATATATATAACATTAAAAAAAATAAAATTAGAAGAGTTTCATATCACAACAACAAGAAGATAAGTAATAAGAGAGGTAGGGTTTGATCTTTTAAGGGCTTATATTATATCTGAAATAATATTAATCATAGAAAAAAAATTTTAAAGTTAATTAATTAAACACGAGTCAGAAACGAGTCATTTTAGTGTCAAACGGGTTGACTTGAACACGACTTGTTTTTTGACGGGTCAATTTCTAGTCGACACTAAAATGACCCATGGTCAAATTTTTCGACACTAACCCACAAAAAGCATGTCACATTCGTATCGTATCATCGTGTCGCAACCCGTATTGCCGGCCCTATGTTTATTTATCTTTATTATTTTATTTCCCGATTGACTGTTTTCAAACAAACGATAACTATTTTAAAATGTTTTAAACCATCACGTTTTTCAAAATAACCCAAATTATTTAATTAGTATTTTTAATTAAAATCTGCTTAATTAACTTAATTAATCCACCACATCACCACCCGTACTTTGGGGCGTGACAATAATTTTCCTATGCCTTTCCTAAAGGTTGTTCACTTATTCATTGTGCTGCTAATTTTATATGGTGAAAAATGTTTAATATTAATATTCTGTTGGCTTAACTAGAATAATATTCGTGGTGATGAAAACAAGCATTTCTTGTTTATTAATAGAAATTCAACTTTGTCGACTCTTGTTAGGTATTTTTGTACTGGCATTTAATGGAAACATCTAATTTTATTATTAGTCTGTTTGGCAAGGGGCGGTTTTACCTATTTTCTCAGTTATGAACAGTGTAACACTCCCATATGCTACAGTAAAAAGAAAAAAGTTGCTACAGTGTAAAGTTATCATATGTTACAGTAAAAGCAGTTCTAACTACCATACTAAACGTCCTATATATATTGAAATAAAAAAGATCATTAAAATAAAAAATATTCTTTTATGTTATAACATATTATCACGTGCGTGTTTAATTTAACAAAGTTTCTTAATTGGGTATTAAGTTTTGAATAATGCATGTTATGTTTCTGGAATCCAGGATTTTGAAGAATTTGAATATTGGAATATTTGCAGATCGAATGGAAATTGACAAGCAGAAAACATGTGCGATGGTGACTCATCATCGAAAACAATTTGAAAAGAGGATAAGGACTTTGAGAAAGAGAGAAGATTTATGCAATATTCAGAAGATATATTTTTATATGTTTTTATAAATTATTTTTGGTTTTCAAGTTCTTTTTAAGTATTTTCTAAAAATAAATACCTATCTTAGTGTTCTTAATAAATTATATGCCATACAGTTACCTGGGAGCATTAATTATCCAAATTGTGGTGTTTGGGTTAAAAGTTTGAACACGTTTCAAACCATTTTTCTACCGTGTTTTTTCTAGTAAAAATTTGTATTTTTATTCAAACTTACAGAACAAATGAACCAACTGTATATATCCAGCCAGGTCAGAACTTATGAATAGCAGAATCTCGTTGGTCTCTTTAAGGAAAACCACAGAATCATTGGTCTCTTCAAAGTACAAGAGTACATCTAACATTACAGTGTATATGTTTTACAGACTTAAACTTTAAGGTGTATAGTGTTGAACGGAACACTAATTATACACACAATAAAACTATTATTTATATTACAGTAGTTAATACATTAAAACCATTTAAAAGAAAAAATTACAATACTTAAAAACTAGTATTTTTTTCATATTTCAGAGACAACCTTGAGAACACTTATAAGACAACATATTAAAGAACTCTTTGAAGAACACTTTTTATTGATCTTTTACTTCTTCTTGATGATTAAACTGGAACCAACGACAAACATTTATTCTGATGATTTAGAGCGTTGCAGTTTTCCAGATCAACTGCGAAGCGACATCCGAGTACGACTTACTCGTCTTCTTCCACCGTGCATAAGACTCTCTGTATTCCTTATATTTCTGCAATTCATCATCAATCTCTGCCAACTTTTTTTCCAGCTCCGACTTCTTGTCATTCAGTTCTTTCGGGATCTTCGCTTCAAGATCTTTCGAGCGAAGATCGAAGAAAGCCTGCTTGGCTCTTTCAAGCTTTGAATACACAAAATCAATTCTGAATCCCATGCGAGTTACAAATTTAAGGTAGCCATACCAATCTCTCAGATGCTCTTCTCTGATGTTGTTGACTATCGTCATGTTCATGCCATATAAGACTTTACACAGGAAGTGAAAGCCAAGGCTCTTCATTTCTGGTGTGAGTTCCGATCCCTCGCTTACATCTCCATGCTTTTTAAGAAGCTTCTTTAGATGAGAGCTCAAAGTCCACCCAACCATGTAATTCTCAACCTTTTCAAGCCTCATCTCTAGATCACTTGACTCCAATTTCAACCTCCTAAAGTTGCAATATTTATCGAAAATATGAAATAGCCTCTGGAAATCCATATCTGAACGAGGGAAATAGTATTCTTCTGGTATGCCAACAATACTATCTTGACTACTACAAGCAGTATTATTCCAATCGAAATGTTCCTCAAACCGTTCTTTCTCTTCTTTGCTTAAATTATATACAATGTCCTTCAAGGTCATCTCTGTCTTGCCCTCCATATCGCTCAGCGACTCCTCGTTGTCACCTTCAGATCTTTCGGTACTCGTGTCAGGCTGGACTATGTCTACTCCCGTCAACATACTTGTAAGCTGACACGCAAGAGCAACCATATAAAAACAGGCACTTCTATTTAATCTGTAATCCCACTATTCATAAAACAATTAAGTTTAAAATGTACACTATATTACTAGACTTACACCCTGTAGCAATGAAAAAGATTTTTCTTTAAAAACTGTGTCAAATTATACTGGATTATGCAAGACAAGCAATGACAGTAAAGCCCGTCCATTATTTTTGAGTTTGATCTAAGATTTCAGTTGGCGTTCAGTATTTTAGGTAAAATTTAAGAGTTTAAGATTAGATTTATTGACGATGTAAATTGAACAGGCATAGGCTTACTTTAGAATTAGTTTAGAATTATATTAGTATTGGGTTTATTTTAGGGTTAGTTTAGGATTGTGTTATTGAGTTTATTTTAGGATTATGTTATGATTAGTTTAGGATTATGTTGGTATTGAGTTTATTTAATTTTTAGGATTATTAGTTTATATTGTTAAGTTGTGGAGATTAATTTTTTCCTTGATGAATTATTGGTTCATGTAGATGAAGAAAATTTAGTTACGAATTTCATACTTGTAAATTCGGTTACCATAGTTTTCTTTGAGAACTTTTTCATTTAATATCTTTGTACATTGCATTCGTCAACTAAGCAAGAATATTGATTAATCGACATAGATGTAAATAAAGTAATGCTAAGAAAACAAACTTTAATCCCAGTTTATAAGTTGTCATTAATTTGTTGATAGATGCGCAATCTATTAATGTGACAATCTTTTAAATACATACTAATAAATTGGTACATAAATTAATATTAGAGTTAGTATCCTAGCTTTCTTTCGTTTAAGTAATAACACCTACTCAGAGTCATTATTTGATATATTACCTTTACTACCCTGCCCTGGATTTTAATTTCTTATACTGGATGCATTAGTAGAAAAGCATGCCTCAAGATCAGAAGTCTCATAATTATTGCCACACTGAATCCCCCTAACATCGAAAGTCCCATAATTATTTCCTCAGTGCTAATCATACCCTAGAGTGATAAACAAAATTATTAGGTCGATCAAGTTAAAACTACAAAGTTCTTGTTCAGACCTATTACTGTGTTACAATTTTTCTTTTATAAAATTTAAATTTCAAATCAATTTGGTTCAAACTCTAATTAGTTGAACTATATGTTCCAAACGTCCTATACTTATTTGGATCTAAGTTATTCAAGTTTGTCCCCCTAAATTAAAAGTTATAAATTATGTGTACCCGTACCTAAAAAAATAAGTAGTTTCATAGCTAGAAATGTAATCTATTGGTAATACCGTGTTTATTTTTTCCATCTCAAATAGTAAAGTTTAGCAATTCAAAAGAAAAAAGAAAAAAGAAAAAAAATA
>CAMOHE010026974.1:8824-20604 GCA_946598075.1 Artocarpus hirsutus
CCCCCCCCCCCCCCCCCCCCCCCCCCCCCCCCCCCCCCCCCCCCCCCCCCCCCCCCCCCCCCCCCCCCCCCCCCCCCCCCCCCCCCCCCCCCCCCCCCCCCCCCCCCCCCCCCCCCCCCCCCCCCCCCCCCCCCCCCCCCCCCCCCCCCCCGGGCTCTTTATATACAAGCAAAATATGAATGGAGAATTATGGAAGAATCTGGGGGGAATGCTGGGTAAACTGCTTATGGGACAGTTTTGTGGTTTACTGAAATCTAGAACGTTTATTTGATTAACAAATAATGTGGTCGGCGGTTACTATATACACCAATATGTTATTAGCCTATAATTTGTGCCAATTTTATGTGCAAATTCTAGGCTTTGCTGGTATTAAGGAAATGGTCGGTTTGTTGCCTCTTAGAATTCAGGCTTTTGGTTAGGAACAAGAGTCACTTTCCTATATTCTCCATTCTTCTAATTATTGCTTCTCCTAGTTGCGGCACAAAGAGTAGGGGATAATATTGTCATCCTACCATTCTAGTGAGTTTTTCTTGTTCAATATAAGAGTGACAGAGATAATTCTTCCATTTCCTTATATCTTTTTTTTATATGTTTAACATGATAATTTTAAGTTTTTGAAACGGTATAAATGACCTTATTTTTCATATTTTACTGGGTATTTCCTCTATTTATCTCATATTATTCACGTTTTTCCTTGTTTTAAAATGTTCTTAAAATCTATTATATACCTCAGCAAAATAAATAAATCTATCATTTTACACAAATTCTTAATTTAAGGATATCTTTCATTTAAGTTTTATGCACATATTTTCATGATACGAGTTTACAATTTTAAATATATGGAACATATGTGTATATTTATTATCATATTGTCAATTGTAATTTTTTATTAAAATTATTGTCAAATGTATTAATCACTAGAGATTTTTCATATAATATGAAAAATAATAATCATATATATATATATATATGTATATATTGTGAGCAGAAATTTTGTCTTCACTTCTTCCCTTTTCGACTACAATCCTTTAAGGGCATGTTTACTTTGTATAAAAAGAAGGGAACGTTAGAAGTGATTTATTTTTTCTTTAGATAATATGTCTACTTATAAAATTAGTAATGAGAGTTTTGTAAACTTTACACAATATAAAATATGAAGACAGAGAATACTAATCCTCTCATACCTTTTAGTATTGATTCTAAATTCAAATAAATACCATATTTGTTTAGATATCCAAACTCAAATGTTATTATTTGATAGCTATTAGTTATGTAAAAATGATATTTTAATAATTATGTTAAATAAGATCTTCACTTCTAAGTAAACACTACAAAGGGAATGAGATTGTTTCCCATTACTGTATCAAATAGTAAGTGAATACTAGAAAGAGAATGAATGATGCTCACTCTTAATACTTTACTCTTCTTTTCAATCTTTATATTTTTTTTACATTCCTTTACGGTTTAGTAAACATACCCTAAATGTTGGCAATTCCATGTTCTAATGCTCCTATGTTAAGCACTAAAATTATATATTTATTTTGCTTTTTGCAGAAGATATTTATGCTCTGTATTAAAGAATATGAAATGGCATCTAATAAGCAAAAACTTGCATAGAAATATAGCTCCCATAGATGTCTTATAACTGTTTTTTATTCGTATAATGATCCATTTATCAACTTTGAAGAACATCAAATAGATGTAAAAACTTCTTCTCTTCATTCTCTCGGGTGTTGGGGCTTAAAGTTGTTAGTAATTAAGCTAATTAACGTATTAATTTCTCTTATATTTCTTTAATAATTTTGTTTGCGCAGATGGTGAGTTTACAAGCAGAACTCTCCTATTTACAAGCCCATTTAGCAACATTGGAGCTCCCATCACCACCGCCTGCTCCGCAGCCGCCACCAACAACACTCAACCCCCCGCCACTCTCAATTGCCGACCTTCCACCAGCCTCCTCCGTGCCTGCAACATACGACTTGTCATCGCTTTTCGAACCTATTGTGCAGCCGTGGGCCATGCAGCAGCGGCAGTTGGACCCTCGGCAATTTGGTGGCTCAACTGGCTCATCATCAAGTGGTGCTGGTGGTGGTGATCTTCAGGCTTTGGCTCGCGAGCTTCTCCAGAGACATGGCTCGCCGCCACAGGGATCTGTGCCATGTTCCAATGCTTCACAATCTCCATCTCTCAAAAACGAGACTGATCTCTGACCTAATACACAAAACTGCTTGCGTAAAGTTCTTTGTTGGTCATGATCAGATACTTTTAGAAAAAGGCAGCTTAATTTTCGGTCGTTTTCAATGGCCAAGTGACGTTAATAACTGATCCATATTTATATATTTTTTCATACCTTCTTTCTATTCTTTTCTTCTTTTGTCATGCTGAAATGCTAATGAAACTCTCAATCAGTTTTAACTCTATCTTTAGAAAGCGCAGAAAGCCATCCCCATTGTTGCCTGGGAGAAGTTAACAAATTTTTTTGTACTTTTTTCGGTCACAACGAAAAAATTAAAGTTGTGACAAAATACATATTAGTTACAGAAATACTGTAATTAAAAGTTTTGTGTAACTAAAAATCTAGTTTTTTTAATGCAACGGTGATCTTTTTCAACCTTAAATTCGGTAAGAATCACATTAAAAATTAAATTTAGAAAATGCGTAAAATTCATAAAATCCAATATCAGTAACATATTTTTCTTACTTGAAATTACTTTATTATTATTATTTTGAAAAGTTATGTTAAACCCGAGAATACATTAAACATATTGGAACCATATTTATGTAATAATGGCCCACATCCTATCCTACACAGGGAATTAGGAAGGGGACATACTATAAATAGTTATTCTTATTTTACGTGGTAGATATCAAGCTCCCACTCTTATTTATACAAGAGACCAAGAAAAATACCATGTGAAACAATTTCCCATGTGAAATACTATTTCTATTTACGAATTAAAAAAAAATCATATTGTGGGCCAACTGAGGTAAAATTACACTTTGACCTCACCCAAATCAAGTAAATTACGTTACAACTTGTTTTCAGATATTGACCATTGGCGAGACGGGTGTTATAAATTTTATGTACAATATTACAAGTATTCAACCAAAAGGTCGCAGAAGACAGATTTCCTTGGACTCTGTAGCCAACCAGTACCTTGTCAAAGAAGGCAAGTTGTTCACTTGAGCATTTCTTTACTGCTTTCCTCTAGCTTCAAAGAAGACAAGTCCCTGAAGTGAAAAATGGTTGTACAAGTTAATCGCATATTCAAACGAATCCCCAATGTCCCCAGTAAACAGAAACAGATTGTCTATTACACCGTGAGCATGTTTATTTGCATAAAAGGAAAGAGAAAGCAAAAAGTGATTCGTTTTTCTTTTAAATAATGTATTTACTTATAAAATTAGTAACGAAGGTTTTATGAGCCCATACAATATAAGAAATGAAGAAAGAGTACAAATCCTCATATACCTTTTAATATTAATTCCTTATCAAATAAAATTAATACCATATTTACTTATATCCAAATTCAAATGTTGTTTTTTGTTTTTTTTTTTGGTGGTGGTGGGCTCTGGAGATTCAAATGTTATTTAATAGTTATTAATTATGTAAAAAAGATATTTTAATAATAATATTAAATAAGATTTTCATTTTTAAATAAGTAAACACTAAAAAAGTAATAGGATTTTCTTTCATTATCTCAATAAATAAGTAAACACTAAAAAAAAATGATTAATGCTTACTCCTATACTTTACCATACTTTCCAATCTCATTACCTTTTCCTTTGCATTCCTTTTTCCTTTGCATTCCTTTATGGTTCGGTAAACGTGCCCGATTATTTAACTTACCGTGCAAAAATAAGTCAAGTGATAAAAATCACCAGGAACACCATGAGGAATAGATTTCGGCGGATCGGTGACGGCTAGAAAGTGTTGGTAAGATTAGAGGCCTAGAGCTGGATCTTTCCTTTTGTAGAATTTTGTCAATCAGGAGAAACTCATATAATGAGAATGACGTGTTATGTTCTCATTGAAGATAAGATTAAAGGTTGGAGGTAGAAGCTAAGAAGCGCGAATTTCAGATCCAGATTCCTTCAATGTGTATTCCCTTAAAACAATATCAATTTCTTTCACGACTCCAAGCTTTCTAAACCATCCCACCAATGTTTCTGAAGCTTCTTTCCCTACCATGATACCATCTCCCTCCAGTTCCATCAGGAAATCCAATGCTCTCTGAAGCTTATTCACCTTCTCATAAGCACGCAACACAAGAGCTATGCATTTATCGCTCGGTTTAAGGCCTGCCTCCCTCATATTTTCGAAAGCAAGACGCGCCTTCTCACCTTGGCCTGATTCTCCATATGCGTTAATAAGGAGCCCGCACAACTTAGCATCAGGCGACATACCAGCAAGCTGAATAGCATCAAACACTCTTTGAGCTCCTTGTGCATTACCCGCCATTGAATATGCTCTTAACAATGCTTTGTAAACTTCACTTCCAGCATAAATTTCTTCGGTATCCATTTCTCTGAGTAGATTCTCTCCCTGTTCTGGCATTCCAGCTCGGATGTAGGCCATGATCATCGAGCCATATGATCGTTTATCCAACGGTTCTCCAAGCAGCTTTAGCTCTTCAAAAGTTTCTTCAGCAAGCCTAAGATTACCAGCCTTGCTGTACGCGTGAATAAAGGTGGTTAAGGTTACCTGATCAGCGGTGAAACCTCTACTTCTCATAGCTAAGAGGGTCTTTTCAGCATCTTTGAGCCGATTTTGCTTCCCAAAACTATGGATTAACTTTGTATAGTCACGGATATTGGCTTCAAAAGATTCTTCTAGGAGGGCAAGTTCTGCCACCTAAGAAATGTGCAAAGAGCCGTATCAACACTCAGGCTCAAAAATAACCTCAAATTTAGATCAATGGTATTGGTCAGTTTCTAAGAACCCAAGGAATTACAAATTTGGACCCCAAATAGCACGAGTTGTCTCACTTCAATTTGTGTCCTACAACTCAAAACGCAACTTAAAACTTTCCCCTTGAGATTTTTCATAAGTTGAAATTTTGGTACTTCCATCAAAAAGACCTTAATTTCTTTATGATTTTAACCATGACCTACAATAAATGAGAGCTTAATTAGGGTAATTAAAAAAACTAGTCAAAATGAAAGTTGCTTTATCTTTCTAACTTTTGCCTCTAGAAGCTTCAATCCTTACTCTTATGAGAACCTAACTCTTTGCGTTTAATAGTGAGGTCTCTGGAAGAACATTGAAATAATACAATGCCAGGAAGTCACCCGGGTCAAGACATTATATATATATATATATATAAGAAAACGAAACAAGTGCGAATGCAATTACAAACTACATTATCTAAGATCAATTTCAGGCTTTCAGTACTTCTTAACTGAACAGGGGACATTATCTATGCAGAATATGATATAAGTTAATCACAACTACTGATTCAAGATTATACAATTTATCATGTGGCATGTCCAAAGTCCAAAACTTTCTTCTCTCTATCTTTACTCCACAACATATAATATTCATAATGTTCGCTGCTCAGGCAAGAAAATTGAAGCCGGAAGGTTTCAAGATATCAGTGCATATAACAAGTGAAGCTAAAACCCATTTAAGAACTATGACATTTCGTCAAGCTTGAAATTATAACATACGAAAAAGGAGGGAATTTAGAGCTAAAAAAAACCTGAAGATAGAGTGGGTGGTCCGTTATCTTCAATTCTTTGATAACAGCAAGCCAATCAGTTCTCCGAGGCTTCATAATCCTCACCCACGCACCCAACAACTCATTCAAGCTAGCTTTATGAGGAGAAAAGCAAATGAGCTGCTTCATCAAAGCCTTGCAACGTTTTGTCATCTTTGGAGATATTTTTGAAATGGCTTCCTTTTGGGTTTCTGTAATTGCGCGACCCACCTCGACCCACTTGAATTTTGGCTTCCCGTCTCCATTTTCGGCCGTCGTCGCCGTCTCTCCGACGGTGGTAGATAAAAGTGGCGGTCGGAAATGGAGGTTCCGAGGAGAGAAATTGGTGGGTTTTGGAGGAGATAGTGGTTTGGGAAGGAATTGATGGAAATAGGTTTTAGTGATTTCGTTGGTTAGTGCGTTTAGTGGGTGGAAATTGGAGAGCATGGTTGAACTGCATGTACCCAGAATATCGTCCCTATGGCTCTTTTGGGAATTGGAAATTTGGAGATTGGGGAGGAGGAGGAGTTGCAGAGTCGCTGGGAAAATGTATGTCGTTTGAGGAATTATACCGATGGCAAATTGGAAATAATCGAGAATGTCGTTTTCACATAAATGACGGATGTTCTTAGACAACGTACGACATGATGTTTTGTTATTGAACGACGTCAAAATTTGAACGAAAACGTGTAAGACCAGCTATTACTCTTAAAAAATTACAACACATGGTGATATTATTATGGGAGTCGGCTTCATAAATTTTGGAGGGAGCGAAGATGTTAGATTATCGTTAATTAATTTGTAATAAAAATAAATAGATTAAGATCTAATCATATTTAATAAATAGTTTATTTAAAATAAAATAAAATTAATTTTATATAAAATGATGTAAAAAAAATGCTTATGAGATAAAACCAAAACAAAAACGAAAAAAAGAAGAAAATGAAAAAGGAAGAGGTAAAATAAAAAATTTAAGTGTTTAAAAAAGATATGTGATTAAAAAAATATTATATATTTAAATATTTTTAAAAGTAATATTTTCTTATATTAAAATTAAAATTGTACTATTTGATGTAATTTTCTTAAATTTTGAGGCGCTAAGCAAACTTTTTTAAAGGAGCTTTTCCAAAAATATTTTTTTATGAAATATTCTATATTAAAACTTAAAATTGGGAAAAAGAAATATACTCTTATTTCATTCAATAACACAGCAACAAATAATGTCCATTAAACACAAAACAAAACAATAATAACAACAACAACAAAAATAAAAAAATTTACATCAAAGTCAGTAATTATTTGTCATAACCGGATGCATATTTTCTATGACATATCTATTCTTTACATATGCATAGATGAAAATCAAATCAACACAACAACAATAAGGTAAAAAAAAAAACCAAAATAACAAATTATAAAACTTCAAGAGCAATAATTAGCAAGTAAATGAGAAATGAGTAACAAATATATAACCTAAAGATTTTGTTGAGAAGAAAATAGCAAATTTTCTTTTGAGGAGTTGAAAATATAGTGTTTACTGGAGATTTTTGTTAAGAAGAGAAAAGCAGAATAGAGAAAGATATGAGACCAAAAAAAATACGTTTCTAATTTTTAGTTTTTTCTTTTTTAATATATGTTTTTTGTTTTTACGTTTATTGTTATTATTATTATTTAAATCTTTTGATGTTTATTATTATTGTTGTTCTTGTTGTTGTTTTTTGAAGTATTTTTATTATTAAATTGTAAATTTATAATTAAGTTGAAGAAAATGAACTTAATTATAAATTTACAATTTAATAATAAATTGATGTTTTATTTATTTATTTTTATTAAGGAAAATGAACTTTGTTTTATATTTTATATCTTTCTTTTTTCTTTTTTAAAAGTAAAATATCTGATTGGTTTGGTTATTTAAAAAATCTAAATGTGGATTAATACTCCTAAAAAAATGCCACTCTATTAACAGCTATATATGTGTTAGCACATGTGGATGATATTCTCATCACTGGGAATGATTCCACTCAAGTTCAGCAGTTCATTGAAAAGCTGCATATACTTAGTTGCTCTAAAGGATATGGGTGAGTTGGATTACTTTCTTGGTATTCAAGTCAGGAAAACAGCAGAAGGAATTCATTTGTCTCAGACCAAGTACATCACAGATCTCCTATGCAGAACCAAGATGCAATTTTCTCGAAGTGTTACAGCTCCAATGGTGGCTAGTGACAGATTAGTTGTTAATGGCTATTGAACCTGTTGAAAATGTTAATCTCTATAGGAGTGTTGTTGGTGCCTTATAGCATGTGACAATTACTAGACCTGAGTTGGCTTTTTGTGTAAATCGAGTATGTCAGTTTATGCATAAGCCACTTGAGTCACATTAGAAGGCTGTTAAAAGGATACTAAGGTACTCAGCAAGAACACTTGATTTTGACTTGCATCTGAGACAAGCCCCTGGCACTGATCTTAGTCTTTCAGGCTTTTGTGATGCTGATTGAGCTTCGGATTTGAATGACTGAAAATCCACTTATGTATTTTTGTCTTTACCGAGGTCCAAACTTTAATAGAGTGTTTGGCAAAGTTGGTTAGAACTAACTTCTGAGTTAAAAAATAGTGTAAAGCTCTCACATACTACACAATAAAAGTAAAAAGATGCTACAATGTAAAGCTCTTATATGTTACAGTTTTTTGAATCAAGAAGTTGGTTCAGACCAACATTGCCGGACATTCTCTTAGTCTCATGGGCCTCAAAGAAGCAACACACTGTGTCCAGGTCCTTAATTGAAGTAGAATAAAGAAGCTTAGCCAGTCTTGTAGCTGAAATCTCGTAGATAAAGTCCTTCTAACAGAATCGCAGTTTCCTATTCTCAGAGCGCCAATAATATGGTGTGCCAAGCTCAATGCAATAATGATATCAGCTAATCCAATTCTTCATGTTAAAACAAAAACATCTTGGGATTGATTTGTATTTCGTCTGTGATAAAGTTCTAAATACAGAAGTTGATATCAGACATTTTCCAGTCATAGATCAGATTGTAGATTTTCTGACTAAGGCTAATTCCAGCAAACGATTTCCTTTTATTCGAGCCATACTTAAGGTTGAAACCTTAAAGTTGAAACCCATTCAACCTTAAGTTTGAGGGGGGCTGTCAAGGCAGTTTAAGTCTAGTTAATAGTGTGGTTAGCTTAATAGTACTTTAGTTAGTTAGTCAATAACTTGTGCTGGTTGTTGTTAGTTAATTTCAGTTGTATACGTGTAATAAGCTGATAAGCCAGACTAAACCAGTTAGTTAAAAATCTGGTATTTATTGAGCTGTACAAAGTTGTTACACAGTCAATGAGAATTCAATCAATTCATTCACAAAGCTGTCTTTTTTTTCTCCTTGAACTTTCTACAAGCACTTATACCAACCTTTCCTAAATATAATTTAGAATATTATTAAAGCGAAATAATAAACATAATTAAACTTAAAAAGTTAAAAAATCTAAAAATAGAGCCATTTACTTAATTAAAATATTTATTTGAACATCTCATTTTTTATTTAATTTTTGTGTTAAGTCACACTTAAAAGAACATTTAATATAAATTAGGAAGGGTAATATTGAGATTTTTAATATTTTAATTGCTTCAAAAGCTAGGTATCAGTATAATTTTATAAACATATGAGGTGTTTTAGGTATTTACATAATAAAAAAAGATTAACATAGTATTTAAGTAAAACACATAGGGTATTTTGAGTATTTTTCTTTTTTTATTACCCATATATAGATACAAGAGAGTTTTGTTAAGTTGTTCAAACCTTTCGTCCGTTCATTTTTTTTTTTTTTTTGGTTTTGCACCTCTAATTCATTCATATTTTAGCTAAAATAATTTACCTCACATATATTGTCGTTTAGATAAGAATAATCACTATTTCGTCTTCTGTTGTTTCATGGTGTTAAGCAAAAGGACACATATTTTGGTCGGAACTTTCTCCCCCTTCCTTTTTATGGTTTTTTTTTTTTTTCAATTTTTAACCATGCGTTAATGATGCACATTTTTCTTTCTTAGTAATCCTTATAAATGTTCTTTGCTTACCATCCTACTATACGGTTGTTCACCGGTGCGTTTTGTTTTCTTCTATTCTTTTAATTTTGGTGTAGTTTCTTGCTCTTTTTTTTTTTTGAATTTTTGTTTTTCTCAAATGTATTCTTACTTAGATATGTTTATCTGTGTATTTTTAAAACTATTTTCGCATATATATGCCTAGGATAATTATCCATAAAAACTTTATTTCTTCCATTAAATGTGGTCTACTTAATTAATTTTTCTAGACCAAACTCTTTAAAAAATAATAAACCAAGAAAAAAAAAACTTGAACATCTTTGAAAATTTTAAATCTCCATGAAAAAGATTTAGGGGGTGTTTGACAAAGTGGTGGGAACTGCAGTTTCCACCGCAAAATCAGTTATGAATAGTAAAAAGCTCTCAGATGCTACAGTAACAATTAAAAAAATTACTACAGTGTAAAGTTCTCATATGTTATAGTA
This sequence comes from Artocarpus hirsutus, assembly GCA_946598075.1. Lineage (NCBI taxonomy): Eukaryota > Viridiplantae > Streptophyta > Magnoliopsida > Rosales > Moraceae > Artocarpus > Artocarpus hirsutus. The sequence continues at coordinate 19,051 of CAMOHE010026974.1, forward strand.
AAAGTGGTTCTCACCACTGGTTCTCACCACCTTCCAAACACCTTATTAACAAACTAAATATGCAGTGCGTGACACGTGCATTCAACTAGTTGGGAGAAAATAGAGAAGAAAGAGGGGAAGGGGACATGTCGTTCTACGTCTAAGGAGGGAGAGTTTTGTCATTTTGCACACTGAGATATATATAGGTATATTTATACTTAGGATCTTTTTATAATGAAGCTCCCGATCCATAATAAATGTTTCTGAATGTTAGATAGGTTTAAAATCACATCAAAACAAAAAACTGTGCAAAATCCATAAAGATTGATACAAATTTGATGGCCTAAAATAGTGCTTTACTTTATGAAATACTCTATTATAGGATAAGGAGGTTGGGAGAAGTCGACTGAGGTTGGTATGTAACTTTGGACCACCTAAAATACCAAGGTGTTGGCAGAACTTTTGTCCAACTAACAAGAGTTACAAGATGTTTGGTAGGATGATTAAAACCATTAGTTAGAACTGTTATTATTGTAGCATGTGAATTGTAGTAATTTTTTATTGTTACTATAACATGTGAGAGCTTACACTGTTTATATCCGAAAAAATAGTCTAAACCATAATTGTTAAATATTTCTTTAGTGTTATGCGAGGTCGTCACTTCGATAAGCATATCAAGCTAGGAGTGTTCAAAAAATAGATAAAACTATAAAAATCAAACTAAACCCAAATCAATTAGTTTTATTTTAATTGGTTTGAAAAAGATCAAACTAACAAAAATTCTTTAATTTTTTTATAATTATTATAAGCTTTTACAGTTTGATAAAATTTTAACGGTAAGAATTCTAAAAAACTATTGGTGATTAATTTTACAAATATCGACCCAAAAATTTAAGTTAGTTCTAAGTTTAAACCAACCAAGCTAACTATTAAAAAAAATTGATTTTCTTAAAAATTTCCATCGACCAAAAAATAGATCAATATTTTAAGTTTAATTAAAATTTTTTGAATCTTTATCATTGAAATCCTCATTCTCATTAGTTTGCATGCATTAATTGACAACATACTTGCTTCTAAATTCTACATCCCAACTCCGTCGAAAAAAAGGCCAGTAATTTCATTAGAATAATATGCCCGGCAAACTCATTGAAAGACCTCCATCCTCCCCGATCACGCGCTGAGAAACCCCTATTTATGACGGTTTATACAAGTGCTGAAACACCGAAAATACCCCCACTTACATTCCTCGTTATCTCGTCACCTCGATTCAAACACTAATATCTTTCACACAACGACAAGGGTACAACAGTCATTTCGTTAAAGACTGTAAAGCTGCCACGGAGAAAGAAAAAAAAAAAGAAAACCTAAGCGCGATCTAAATCTTTAGCCTCTCTCTCTCTCTCTCTCTCTCTCTCTCTCAGAGTCCAACCACTCTCCACGATACTTCTTCTTCTCGATGCGCTTCGAATTGGAGCAACCACTGAGTCAACTCGCCCGCGGCAACTCACCGGGTTAGCAGCCTCGCAGAAGGTACATCAGAGCAATTGGACCTTCTAGAAAGCCTAGCGCAAGCGA
>CAMOHE010026977.1:0-13735 GCA_946598075.1 Artocarpus hirsutus
TTCTCCAAAAACCGTCGTGGTAGGTACAAGCTACCACGACGGTTTTCTGAGAAAACCGTCGTGGTAGCCTTAATCTTCCACGACGGTTTTTCAGAAAACCGTCGTGGTATCTTCACACCTTCCAACGACGGTCTTCGTTTTCACGGGCGTAACTTGCGGCGCATTTTTGCCTTTTACACGACGGTTTTTGTGAAACGGTCGTGAAATAAATGTCGTGTAATCAATATTTTCTTGTAGTGAAGATTGATTAATAAATGTTCATGAATATCCAGGATTAGTGTATTGTCTATACCGAATGATAATTTCAAAATAGTTAGTATGCATTTCTCAGTTGTATCATGGTCTACACATGGATCTGCTACAAAGTACAATTAAAAATGTTACACAAAGATTCACAAACTAAATGTTTGCTTAACATATCGAAAATCAACACACCACATGATCTAATAAGCCAAATCTTTCTTTCTCTTTTTTCTTATCCGTTAAACCTATTAAATGGCGAAAGGGCTATACATATCGGGTATGAGTTAGAATTTCTATTGAAAAAAAGGTACACAAACAACATTGTTTCTTACACTTTAAAAAATAACAGAACAAGCAATCAAGTATTTCCAATTCCTTTGTTTTGGCTCTTTTTTTTGCTTTTAAACGGATTACATCCAATTCAAGATATCTGACTGTGCATTACTACCGCAATTATTCCTAAACTGTACCACTCAAATTTATTGGATTAGGGCAACAACATTCCAACTTCTAGGTCTCTAACCAATCATTCAATAAGTCTATATCCACATTATTTCAAATGGAAAAACCAAGAAGATTCTATAGACAAGCGATTAAAAATTTATATGAAACCGTCCCAGAATCAAACAAAGCTCCACGGATATGCTGATTTCAAAGAGTCGCGTTTGAGTTGTTTTGAATTGGTGTGTTATTTAGTTTCATATTTTCATATAAACTCGAATGACTATTGGCAATAAATATACCTGTTGTAATAGTTGCATTGTTTCACAAAAAGATACCTTTATATGAAATATTTCATGAGTTGATATGATTGCTTTAATTCATGGAATAATATCCTTTCGTGTTATTAAATCTCTAGAAATTTACAGGTTTTTTACTTTGTTTTGTAATACAATATCATTACTAGATATTGTGTTCAGGTTTATTGCATCTTAGGGTAACTTGCCATTAAAATCCGTTACCAAACTTAGTAATAAAGACAAATAAAACCTTTTAAGAAAAGTATTCTTACACACCTCAAACTCATACCTATTTTTAGATTTTCTTAGCCTTTATGTTTTTTCCTACCCATAAATTCTCCAACATACCCTCCTCACATCATTTTCTAGAGGCAAATAAAGATTTTTTTAATTATTATAGAATAAGTAAACATGGCAAGTCTATAATAAGGGATCCAGGCTGAACAAACCCAGAAAGCAAACCGTTGGGGACAACAGATACCTTGACAGCTTTTCCCGATTGGGGTTGGGGTGGAATTTGGCGACAGAGATTTATGCGACGACTCTTGAAGGAGAGGGGTGCTCGCTCTTTGAGGTTTGTGCTGTGCGACAGAAGGGAGGCCTTGATGGGACTCGGCTGGCAGCAATTCTTTACCTATTTCACAGTATACTTCTCTCCTCTTTGTTTAGGTTTGGCTTTTTCTTCTTTTTGTTTAATTTTTTTTTAATTCTAAGGTCTCCGCTGGCGTATTTCAATCTTTTCAATGAAAAAAGACAACACGTAATTTTCATGCATATAAAACCATATCCAAAAGTGATTGGAGTGTTTGTTCTACTATTTCAGTCTAATTCGGCTCAGTCTGAATGATTATAACAACTTACATTGGTGTTTAGTCAAACATTTAATTCGAACTAAACTGATAATTCAAATTGAATTGAATTTCTCAACTGAAAGTTCAAACCTCTTTTCATTTCAAAATTTCAAACAAATATTGAACACTGATTTTGCTCTTACATATTTGTATTTATAATTTAACATTATTATCCCATATTATTTTTTGATTAAATAGCTTCTGTAATTAAATTATTTTTGAATACTTCAAACTAAAGTTATAAACACTTATCCAAATACAAATTCGAATAGGATTTTCTATCTAAATTAACACTGCATCTAAACGCCATTTTGAATTACTGTTTAAACTATACAATTAAGATTTTTTTGTTTAAATCAACACAATTCGAACCAGTGAACAAAATTAAAAGCAGGAGGATAATATTAAAATATTAGATATCAAGGTATCACTTAATAATAGTTTAAACACCAACCGTACAAATTAATATTATTTTTATTTTTATTTTGATGATTTACTTATTTTTTAATCAAAGAAAGAAACGACTTTTACTTTATAGAAATTACTGAGAGCATGTGGCAGCTATAATCAAAGCTACACGAGGGGGGACATGACAATATAGCATTTCCTAGCTTGTTTAAAGCTTGCATGTGGACTGTACTATTTGTAATTATATATCAAAGTTAATCAGTTTGATTGAAAAGAAACAGGAAGGGAGCATAAAGCATCACGTTGGGGTTGGAATTTTTGACATTAATCGTGAACCTCAAAACGAAAATATCCTTGTTCTACAGAAATCAATCATGCTTCTCTTTCCCCCCCCCGTAAAGAATGAAAGGAAAATTGGACCGTAGGCTTAAATTTAATGGATACTTTTTTTATTAAACAATCATTAGAGAGAGAACAATAAATGTAAGATTTCTTAAAGCCGCGGTAGGGATTCAACAATTCTACCAAGCGGAGGTTCTTGTTTTTTTGTAAAGCGGGGCATTATTTTCACCCTTGTTTTTGGGTAAAAAAAGCAAAAAATAAAGCATGTATTTAGAATGTTAATTAGAACTAATAGTTCTAACTAACTATAATATAAAGTTCTTAGCAGTTATAGCAAGAAACAATAAATTGTTATAGTGTTATAGTTCTTAAACTAAAAACTTTAGTTCTGATCAACCTTGGAAACAACTAGAATAAAATGATTTGGACATAAACTGAACAATGTATAACCCGTTTGATACGTATGTTCAAAACGGTTTAAGCCGGTCAAAATTATGGAGACGTTTCAAACTAGTGTTTGATAGAGTAATAATCGAAGCCAGTTTAAACCATATCATAAAGCCAGTTTTAAACTAGCTAAAACACTCAAAATTCAAATTTTGTGCCCCTCTTCATGTTCATACTTTTGAACCATTTCTACAATAAAAGCCATTCTTATTCTCGCTTTCCTTTCGTAAAAGTTTTCAAACAATAGTTGTTGTTTTAAATTTGATGTGATGTTTTATTCTTGTTTCAAATGTTTATGTTTCAAACGTCAGCTCAAAACCATCATTTAGACCTCACGGTTTAAAATCTATAGTTTAAACCATAAAGTTTTAAACTACATCATTTTGAACTCATATACCAAACGAACCTGTAGTTTCAGAAGTCAGATCCAATACACAAACACCAAGAACTGAACAATGCAGTTTCAGAAGTTCAATCCAAAACACACACACTAGCATAAACGGGACGTGCCTCTTTTCTTTTATCTTTTTCTTTGTTTTCTTATTTTTTATTTGAAGTTATTATGTATGATTAAGAATATTTTTAATATCAATATTTTTTTTTCTCATTTTATATATTTTAAACATGCACATTTTCTGATAAAACATACTTATGAAACTGCATAATTGTAATTATAGGAACAAGTGTTGTAAAAATTGTCAATAGATGTACAAATTTCTCGTTGGTTTCCTCTAATGGCAGGCTTGGCATCCTCTATTCCTGTTTTTTCAGGGTACCTCTTCATCTAATATTAGAGGATTCGTTAGATGATTTTATTATTTCTCCTTGGTGCCTTGATTTTTTTTTTGTTTATGTTATCTAAGGAAATTATTTTGTTTTGAATGAAGATAAGAAGCTTTTAATGGACTTTTATTGTTTTTTATTTTCTTTAGTCAACTTTTTAAAATTTTTTTAAAAGAGACGTGCCCAACAATATACTGTAATATTTTGTGAGAAAAGATAATTGAAATTTATTAATTTTAAAGAAAAATTAAAAAATTATCTATGACCTCACAAAGCAACAGGCAACTACGTAATATAATAGTAAAAATCTAAACAAACAAAGTTAAAAATAAAAATAAATAAGATAAACAAACTACATGACATTGAAGTGTGTAGTATGAGAGAATACATAAGTGAAGTGGATAAATCTTCACCATTACTTTCTTAAATTAAAAAAGAATGGGGTGATGTGGATCATTGTATTACTTGGTTGAAAAAAAAAAAAAAACAACCTAGCTCATTCTCTTTTTTACAAGTGATCATAATCTATAGATTATAGATTATAGATTATTATCACACAAAGATATATATATATATATATATATATATATATATATATATATTTTTGAAGATATTCAAATCGAAAAACTAGAAAGGCTTAAGATAGGAATCGAAAGACAAGTAACCACATTTCTTGACGCTTTTGATAGTTTTAGGGAGACCCTCCAAAAATGTCAAGTCCAGTATTTTACAACGTTTGCTAATCATTTCCTTTCCCATTGTTTCATACTTAAATGGATCTTGTTGTGCAATTGATAGAGTGCTGCAATGTTTGGATGCCTTTCTTTAGTTGTTTTTGTTTTTGTTTTTGTTTTCCCATCATTTGTTTGATGGTTTCAAGGTTGGATCATAATCTCATTTTAAGTTCTCTGCTTGGTTAACAGATTGTGCGATGCTAGTCTCTGGGCTTGGAGTGAAATTGATCCATCTTTTGTTAAGAGAAGTAAAGTTTACACTTAAACGAGATGTTTATAAGAGCGGAACTAAAATACAACTTTTTTTTTTTAATATTGAGAAATATCAAAATTATAAAGTAACCATTTAATAAATTTTCACATTTTTATACTATAAAATTACTTAATAATTCTTATCCTGGTTTGAATATCTGCTATTTGTACAATAGTCTTTGTTTTTTTGTTATATTTTAAATTATGCTACATGGGTAACTCATCTTTAAAATTGGATTGTTGCTTTCGTTTGATTGGCCTTTAGATTTCTTTTATAGAAAAAAATTAAGGGTCAAAATAACACCAATAATCTTTTTTATTAAAAAAAAGCATTATGGATGGATGATTAACACTACGGGGGTATTTGGAAGGTGGTGGGAACCAATGGTGAGAACCACTTTTACTGTAGCATGTGAGAGCCACTGTAGCAATTTTTTTTATTGTTACTGTAGCATATGAGAGCTTTATACTGTTCATAACTGAGTTTGTGATGGGAACTGCAGTTCCCACCACTTTGCCGAACACCTAGTACTTTAATGTGTCAAAAATATAAGCAAACATATTGGCTTTAAAATAAGTATAGTACAATATTGACCGTTAAGCCTTATTAACATTACGTGATAACAAGTGTGTTAGGAATACCAACTTTGATCTTAACTTGTTGTATCATCTTTGAGTTGTCATTTCATTGACAAACGCAATCTTGATTATTATTTAATGTGACAATCTCTAAAATAACTACTGTTAAAAAATGAGTAACTAAAAATGGTACTGAAAGATAGGATTTGACTTGGAATCTCTAATATTAGCCATGCATAATACCACTAGTATCCTGGGCATTTTCCATCTTGTAAGGTATATTGTAATTACTTTCACACCCATCAACTTTATGCTTTAGCGCTTTTGGAATGCCAGAAGAACTTTCATGTAGCAAAGCCATACATCCTTTAAATCTCTAATCTCCCACGTATATTTATAAAGTGAGAATAAATTTTGCACGATGTTCTCAAGACGTTCGTAATTCGAAATGTTTTGTCGTTTTTTTATGATACTTTTTTTTTCAATTTTTGAGCCGAAATATTTTTTTTATGTTTCAAAATGTTTTTTTCCAAAAACAAATTGTTTTTTTTTTCTTTTTTGTCCTGAAACTTTTTTTTTTCTAAAACCGTTTTTTTAATTTTAAAGTTTGTTTAACTCGCGTAGCATGTGCTCCTCTGCTAGTATAACAAAAGGTACAACTAGCTCTGCGAATTGTTGCTGTACAATTCGGACGAAAGTTGTACAGCATATAACTATAGCCTTTTGGTACACTCGTCAAGGGATTTGACTATCATAAGTGCATAACTCCCATAATGGTTGCATCAAAGTGAGGGATGAGATAGGTGGGAGGATCATCGGGAATATTGCATGAGTTGGCTGCATAATTCCTGCTCAAATTTATATCGTCTTGTTATATTCTTCAAAGTATCTAGTGATTTTGGCAAGAGGGAATTCGTAAAAGGCAAAAATCAGCCACTAACGGAAAAAGGAGGTTATCAGTATCAATGCAGTAGGTCAAATTCTCTTAAAAGCAAATACGTGTTGAAAAACAGTATGCAGTGAAATTTTAAAAATTTTAAATCAGAGTATTTTCTAAATAACAAGTTTGACATACTAAATATATAAATTAATAACAGATCTTTCATACCTTTTTTGTATACTGAAAGCAGCATGAATTCGTGAGAAGAAGAACGTTTCAGAAGAGCCTCAATTAACTGATCTCCTTTGCTATTCTCTATCTACGATCGCAGTATGGGTGATTGCACATCGTACAGTATTTCCTCTGGTGACTCTCCTTCTAACTACTTGAGAATACCTAGAGTTAAGGTCTTTGATGTCCAACAATAGTTCTTAGGGAGTTTCAGAGTTTCTCTCACTAGAGTACTCACTCTATACTTCTAAAATAATCTAAATAACAAAGAAAACTCACTCCCTTTTTATAGTGATCAGATCTAGGGTTAAACCGTATCCGATTAGGCTTCAAAATTCGAGTCTAGATGAACTTCTGATGAAAAACGTGTCAAAAATGCGTAACTTGATTATCGCGTGTTCGACATGCTGATCTAGGAGATCAGACTACCGAATTTACGATAATCTGGAATCCTTAAAATAGCTTATTTTCACATGGGAATCTTACATAGAGGCTCAGTTTTAATTCAAATAACATAATAGAAAAATTATCTGATTAAAACAGTCATATACAGATAATCCTATAATAAATAAAATATTATCTAAATAATTTAACAACCTTATTTTGAATTTATTCACAAAATTAATTTAACTGATAAACTAACATGAATTATTAAATCCACTATTATCAACTTTCAGCTAATCTAATAATTAACACAAGTCACCAATATGTAGAAAAAATACGTCGTATCGTTACAAGATTTATTATGAGCTAACAAAAAGGACCCGATAAACATATATAGATCAAGCTTCCATAATTATAAAATAACATATCACATATACATATTTTATAATTAACAACTATGACACTAGTACTCCACTAAAAAGCTTAAAACTACACTCTTGAACTATATAAAATTACAAAGCTCTAATAAGCTAGTCGTCCATGACATATCATAATGTATCACATCCTGATAGGATGTTCATAATCAGCTTAAGTATAAATTCTGTTTTACCTTTTCAATTATTTTTATCTTACGTTCCATTATCTCACTATTGGAATTCTTATATTCATAAATAGTATATATCATTCGGTCACATCTATATATCTAAATAGTTAAGCGCTCTATTATTCTTCTAATTAGAGGATAATACATATAAGAGAACATTATTAACTCTACAAAAGTGCTATGGATTCCATATCTATGAATAACGAGTCTACGTCAATCAAGAGCATGTCTCCAACGTACTGGTATGTCTACCATCATTAAATCAAAATGTCACCCTTTGGTACATAAGTTAAAAATACGGGTCCATTAATCATTTTAGAATTAAAATACAACACATATGATTGTCTAAAATGAATTGATTTAAACAAACAAAATTATTAACTAAATTAATTCAACTTTTTTGTCCTAATCTAATATATCGTCACCTATGACAATATACCAGTGTTTCTACTCGCGGAGTCCCACTCCGATGACCAAGACAAGCCATCTCCTATTAGGGATGTAGACAGCATAACAATCTTAGCATGAATAAAGCGTCCAACTTTATTCCTTAAATTGCAAATCTTATCATTTAGATTATCACCTTTAAGATTCATGTCTTCTGCATATTTGTCCATCATATGCATAATCTAAAAGGTTTAGACCGACAATCTCAGACTTTTGTTCGCTTATCATATATCTAATAGAAATGAACATAAAGAGGATAATATTTGGTATATAAATAATAAAAAAACTCTTTATTGATAAAATATCTCTAAATACTTACTACAACATTTAGTCCTTAGGACACCATGTCTAACGACAATAACTTATGTACCCTGTAAAAAAGATTTTCTTATTTCAAAAGAAAAAAAAAGGAAAGAATAATGTCGGCCAATCATAAAATGCTAGACATTGAGCAATGCAGTGCTACTGTGTAGTCGTTCATAATCATAAAATAAAAGAAAATTATATGGTAGCGTTGGTATATTTACATGTTGTACAGTGATGTTCGAACTAATTAATGATAATCAATACATTATTTATTTAACTAAAAAATGCAGAACGGCTTCAGACATAAACGTATGATTCTATTTTGGCTTGTGAATTCAAACATCGAGTTTTTCTTTCTTTTTTAATTATAATTCCACTTTACTTGATCCAAAGTGGATAAAGACTTAAGAGCTTATAGTTTGAGGCTCTTTATGTGAACGCTGTGAGAAAAATTTAATCGCTGAGAATGTCTCGTCATGTGATGTAAATATAATTTGAATGGTAAAGATAGCGTCGAGTTATTTGTTGCATCCAACAAGCTTATTTCTAGTAAAAAGATCACAAACGAGTTGAAGTTCTCAAACCAAGCCTTGACTTTCGAGCTTATATCCTTGAATCTTCTGGTTCTCTTACATCTAGCTAGAGCTTGACAAGGAGTCTTAATTAATACTATCGCAATGGTCTTAAATCGTTTCATTGTCGTCGCTACAATTGTTTCCCCTTAGTGAAGCCATCAGATCATTGCACCAAGATTGCAATCTCATAGTCATCTTTGTCATCTGCATCTTCAGAATGGAGATCTCTCCTCCGGAGCCGCATCGTATATCTCGCGGTTATGTCCTGATCCTTGGACCAGCTTGTGGCGGTGAGGAGCTTCCGGCTCATTGGTGGTGTGTGAGGGTTGGTCTTACTCATGCTAGTGTTAATTGTTGGTGTATTTGTGGATAGAACAAGAAATAGAGGCTATGAATTTATGAAAATAAATAAGAGTTTGAGGCATGCAGGAATATTTATCTTTAAGGTTTTATTTGCCCCCACTGCAAAGTTTGTTAATGGGTTTTAATGACAAATTATACCAAGATACAACAAACTCTTGAACACAATATCTAGCAATATTATTGTGTTCTAGAACAAGAATGAAATCTGTAAATTTTCTTGGAAAATAAATAAAGACAAAGGTGTCATTTTATGAATGGATACAACATGTATAATTGATGTAAACTTTGACATAAAGATACCTCTTCATTTGTAAACGCATTTCTTCATGTAATGTCATTATATTAAAATAAATGCCTGTTGGTAATAGGCATTCAGGTTTGTATAAAAACACACAATCAAATAACAAACTGGTTTAAAACAACTCAAAAGATACATAATTTAACGACACATTAGCTGTGCGGGCGGCGCGAAGTGCTCATCATACAAAAGCAAATTTTGTGCAGTAACCCAGTGGGAGCCACGGCACTCAGTCCAGCGCTAAGGCACTCAACGTTAGGCTCTTTGCCCAAAGATGCTGTTAGTTGATTTTTAGTGCCGTGGCTTTGAATTACAACACAACGGCGTTAGGTGTTGACATCAAATACATCAAAAATATATATTTTTATATTCTCTTGTGTGTTGATCTTATAACACATGAGAAACATATTAAAATCTCTCTTACATCAACTGTGTTGGTGACTTAACAAGTTGCATAAAAGAAAGAGACAAAGGGAGAAGGCACAGAGAAAGGGGGAAAGGATAGAAAAAATGGCTACACAATTTGGTGGTATTTTAGTCTATATATTCTTAATTTTGTTCTACTAGATGATAAAAATTAAAAGTTTTCAGGCCTGTGGCATTAACCAATCCCTACACAATTAAAGACACGTGCCCTTTAAAGATTATGAAGAAAATTGCAACTATTATAATTTGTTGTAATTATTTTCAAAAAGTTGATATTTACTGTAAGCATTTAAATTAAGACATGTTATGACATTTATCATTCTATAAGAATAAATTATAGCATGTGCTTTTGTTATTTATTTATGTATTTTGCTCCTTAACCTCTATTTGATGTGTTATTTTGGCTTTTAGGATTTATTTTATCTTAGCAACTTTTCAAAGTGAAGGTGCTATTTAACTTACCTTTTGCTTTATAAGTTTAACTACAATTGAAATCATTTATTTATGATATTTTCTCTCACAAAAGAACCAAACAAACCTTAGAACTAAGTTTGTGTCCTTAGCGGTATTAGGGTCACAATTTGGTTGCAAAAGCAGCAGCTTACGAAGAAAGCTGGCTAATGCTTCATAAGCCCTTGAGCCTGAAAGCAAGGCTTTAGACGATAAACAAGAGCTGCCACTAAAATGATTATCATCTCAAGAGGTGGAAGAACCTTGTTATTTGATCAAACTAATTCAGAAAGTCAAAGGATAAGAAATGGACAATATCCGTGAAGTCTTCTAGTTGCTGAGAGGCAACTCACAAGCTATACTTAACTACGTCGGCTCTATAATTCAAGCAGAATTTCCATTCATTTTGATGTGAGAATTTTCTTGTATAAGGATTTTCATGCTTGGGGGTCTAAATGTTTAAGGCCTAGTTGATGATGGTTGGGCTCATAGGGTTGGCTTCAATGTTGTCTCTTGTCGTATTTCTCTATTCGCGTAAGCTTTCGAGCGGCGGATAACTAGATAATCTCAAAGAGAAAAATATACTTTTAATAGCATTAAATACCGATTTTCCATAAAGTTTTCCACATGGTTCGCTGGACTGATTAACTAATTCAAGACCTTATAGATTAGCAAGAATATCCACCGGTAGTAAAACACGATATTAATTACATGGTGGCAATTGAAATACAATATTAATTAAATATGCATATACCAAAAAGCGGAATATATTTTTCTTATTGCTTTTAGGGGACCAGTTCACCAAAGTTAAACCAAGGTTTCAACCCAAAAAGTTAAACTAGGAGTTTCATTTTTTTCAGAATTTTTTTCTTTAGAAGGTATAAAATTATGACTTTTGTCATGTAGGTTATAAAACTGTGACTTTTATCATATAGGTGTTCATGAGGACAAACCTCCCATTAAAATAAGATCACGTCATCACCTTTTCTCCCCTCTTTATGAATAAGTTTGAAATTCTTCTTTGAAGATTATAAATTGACGTACTTTATCTTTACAACTCAAAATGTCACAAAACTTCTCCACCACTTATCATAAGTTACAATATTAGAAGGTAACAACAATATAGGGATTATGATTAAAGGAAAAGGAGACATTTTGGATTATAATAAAGAAGCATTTGTGATTTTTTAATAAAAACTTCAAAATTTTAAAGTTTACTTTGTTTAAAGTTTTAATCACTTGTTGATCATGTGCCTCATTGGTAAAATACAATATTAGAGGGCAACGACAATATAGGGATTATGAGCAAAAAAAAAAAAGCGACATTTCGGTTTATAATAAAGAAGCATTTGTGATTTTTAATAAAAAATTCAAAATTTTAAAGTTTATTTTGTTTAAAGTTTTAATCACTTGTTGATCATGTGCCTCATTGGTAAAATACAATATTAGAGGGCAACGACAATATAGGGATTATGAGCGAAAAAAAAAAGCGACATTTTGGTTTATAGTAAAGAAGCATTTGTGATTTTTAATAAAAAATTCAAAATTTTAAGTTTACTTTGTTTGAATTCATTATATTTCCCTTTGTCAAGTAGTTACTTGACCACCAATGATTAAAACCGTTAAAAAGTAAATCTTTTATGGATAAAAATATCAAAGTTGTAATTTTTTTAACGAATTTGAGAGGCAATTTTGTGTTACATTAAATTGTCTGGGGCAATATGAGGCAACATTTATTCTTTAAGGGCCAAATTTAAAGTCAATCCTAATGTATTTTTCAACTTGTTTTGTGTGTGTGTTGCTAATGGATAATCACACTGAATTAGAAAATAAATCTTTAATTTTCATAATCTCTTCAGTCTGTCATATTTTATTTGTATCAACCTTTAGTTTTATTAATATGGTAAACTGATTTAGGCATTAATCTAATTATGAAATTTTTATCCTCAAAACTGTCAATAATCCAACATCCATACAGAAAAAAAAATGTTGAAAAATATATTCAAAATTATTTTTCAAAATCTCCCATAAACCAACCCCCAACCCCAACAACAATAATGGGCGGTTCTGGACTTATTATTACCTCAAACACCTATTGAACAGAAGTCTAGAAATTGCGTTTTATTGGAGAGAGAACTGAGAAGTGCCAGAAAAGATGTCGGAGCCGAGAAATGAATCGAATGGAAGGCATGAAAATTGGGTCAGGAAAGTGACAATCCTTTTGTATAGGGTGACAATTTAGGTCATGTTTGAATCAATTTAGCTTTTCGTGTTAAGTTTAACACACTCTAGGTGTTACTTGTTTAGCAAATTAATCATTTAAATCTATATTGTCACATCTAATACAAACAAGATATTTGTTACTTTGCTCGTTTAATCTGCTTATATATATTTTACTTAATAAATTTAGGCTATAAATACTATATTTCTTTTATTTGAAATAATTTTGTTAAACTTATTCTCTTAAAGATTATTTTTCTATACTTTTCTCTACTTTTTAATAACAAATTAATAAAATTAAATCAATTAAAGTCAATGCCAATTGTCTTATCAAATTGAGTTAAATTTTGAATCGTGGTCGAACTCATATTGCGACCCCTAATTTTGAATCCCCAAAAAGCACATAAATCTTTTTTATCTCGTTGAAGCTCTACTACAAAATTCCACCTCCACTATACATCATCTTGAACACAATCATAAACGAGTAAGAACACTGATGGTTTCCTTTAAGCTTCTATTACAAATAGGTGTATTACACTGAGGAGAAATCTTTTTTGACGGTAAATTAAAATGAAGAAATTATGGAAGACCACTTATAATACAGACTAATACAAAACAAATCAAACCCTTCATCGAAGAACTGAAACTCAAATAAGAAGTGGAGTGGACAAAATCGATGCAGGGAAGTTCATACAGTCACGTCTATAACAAAGTGAACGAATGAATGGGGAGGTCACTATGATCACGTCGATGAAGAAGCTCATTTGTAGGTTCCCATACCAACACCAGTTTCCCCACCACCGTACGGCTGGAATCTGTCTCTAGCGCTTGAATAGCAAACGTAGTAGAGCTCGGAGACTATTGCGGTGAAGAAGACAAAGGCTGCACCAGCCGCGAAAACTCCTTTTCTCACCGTCTCGCAAGAGGGAGGGTTGTCAATGTTGAACATGGTCCTGTACTTGGTATGGTAGGCATTTCTCACTGAGCCCGCCAACAAGCACACCTCAGCAATGAAGAAAAATACCCTGAAAGAAAGTCATGTCATGTAAGGGACAAATTAGAGAGTAACATAAATCTCTAGTGGCCAAAGTGTTGACAAACCCCAAACTCTTGTTTCCTGTTCAACCAAAGTACTCATGTTACATAACATTATCCAGAATTTTGAAATTATC
>CAMOHE010026978.1:0-13917 GCA_946598075.1 Artocarpus hirsutus
ATTGCTACAATTTTATTTAATCTCTTTGACTTGCCCAAAATATCCCCACTTGCGCCAAATAAGCTGGACTCCTACCGTTGAAAAATCAAAAACCTATATATGTGTTTGTCTACTATATTTTGGGTTGTTATAGTTAGTGGCCCTTAAATTTTAAAAGCATTTTTTATTTTATTTTTTAAATTTTAAAAATTATTATTTTATTTTTTAAACTTTGAAAACTTTTTACTTTGTTTTTTAAATTTTTAAAATTATCATTTTATTCTTGAACTCTAAAAGCTTCTCATTTTATTTCAAATTTTTCGATTTTCTATTCAAATAGACAGAATTAAGCCCACATGACTCACACACAGGTCACCTGTAAGGACAAAAATAAGATTTTATCACTCTCAGGTTTCATTTCAAGTTTATACTCTCATTTATGTTTTTTTAATTTGCTCTTATTTAAAAAGGTTCTATATGTATATTTCTTCTCGATATTGTTTGCCAATATCTTTTCATCTTTAATGCATAACTCAGTCATCTTCCTTAGTATTTAAATTCAAATATTAGTAAATAATATCAACTTATTAAACAAGTTTCACATAAAAAATAAGAAGAAATATGCAGGCAAACCTTTCTTAAATGGGAGTTTAGATTAAAAAAAAATCGTCAAGTGAAAATGTCAACGTGAAACAAAATTTAAGAGTGATAAATTCTCATTTTTGTCCTTACAGGTTACTCGTGTGTGAATTACATAGGCTTAATTCTGTTTATTTGAATAAAAAATTAAAAATTTAGAAGACAAAGTGAGGAGCTTTGAAAGTTCAAGAGTAAAATAGTAATTTTTAAAATTTATGGAAAAAAGTGAGAAGTTTTAAAAATTTAAAGGGTAAAGTGGTGATTTTTAAAATTCAAGAAAAAAAAATGAAGAAAACTTTAAAGTTAAGGGAAGATTTTTAAAATTTATGGAGGAAAGTGAAAAGTTTTAAAAGTTTAAAAGATATAGCAGTGATTTTTAAAATTTAAAGGAAAAATGAAGAAAACTTTAAAGTTAAGGGACTAATAACCCATATATTCTTTAAAAAAAAAAAAGAAAGATATTCCCCCATTTGGTAACGCTTTAAGAGTTTTTGAAAACGTTTTTACACATTTTTTGGGGCAAAAATTTCAAAAACACTCTCAGCACAATTTTTAAAAATTTTATTTTTTTAAAACAAAACTATTTTTACCTATTTTAAAAACATGATCAAATAGATAATTCTTTTCTTTTTTCTATTTTTGGCATTTTTTATTTTTATATTATTTTTATATATATGGACTGCGTTATTTCTCATGTGCTGCACCTCATTGTAGGGGTGTGGTGTGGCATAGAACTGCCACGCTGGAATTGTGAAATGGATGCATCTGTTTGTCATTTTTTTGGTTATCTCATTCATGTGGCATGAACATTTTAGTTTTTGTGAGCACGATTATTTTGTTATTTCAGTGTTGGTCAACAATATATTTCTTGCAAAGAAATTTTCTCTAGAAAATTCTTAAAAAGTAATTTTTTGAAGAACATAGTTACAAATATTATTAGTAACTATAGAAGAAAAAAAAAACTAATTGAGAAAAAGAAATAAAACAATAGAGGAGAGCCAAAGTAAAATTAATTGGAGAAGGGGGAATTAATTGGATGGATTAGAAAGGGAAGAAGAGTACGTTGTGGTTTTCAATATTTACACGCTTGAACTCTTTCCCACATTTTATACTAAACTTTTTTTTAATTATTTATCCTTAATATACATTTTTTCATAAGAATATTTAACATTCATTTGCAATACAATAAGAAAATCAGAAATTGTCAAAATTACAGATTCTGTTAAGATTTTTTAATCTTTTTTTTCTCGTAGGGGTGTTTAAAAATTAACTATTTTCTTTCACGCATGAGTTTCAAATCCTTAGATTCAAATGAGAAAATCTTTATCCTTAACGATGAAAGAAGACCGACAAATCAAAATAAAACGAAATCAAAGAAAGATGTCAAATCTTTGCTAATTTGGACATTTTAAAAGTTCATCTTGAAAGAGATAATGCTTTAGGACGATAAGAACTTCGACCGAAAAATCCTAGATATAATAGTAAATTATCCCAAATTATGGATACCAAGAAACTTCACCCCTTCAATTTTTTTAACATTTATACAAAACATCGAATTTTATTAGTTTATTAGTAAATAATGTCAGATGTTTACAAAAAAGTGAAAAATATAACATACTTAAACAAATCAAAATTTTAAAGCAATCAAAGACCTCAAAAATACCCCTTAACTAAAGATCTGATTTTTTTTTTTTTTTACTTTCTTCTCTTCTCTTCTATTTCCCTTTCCTTTATTTTTCTCTCCTATGAAATTCGATTCTCTCTCTACTCCCCCTTTTTGCTACGCATGAACCAAACCCCAAAAGCAGATGTCATCGTTATCTCCATCGCATTGACTTCACTTGTCCTTGCTCCTCATGATCAAGGAGAAACAGAAGCCTAGCTAACCAGCTAAGATCTGACGAGCTCACCGTCGTAGTAATTTTGGTGATCGAATCAAAGGAAGATGCCTTGATTTCGCTCGTCGCAATAGTTTAAGGTGATTTATTGTGACGTTGGCTCATAACACAACGAATGTAGACACCGGAGCTGTTGAACATAGATTGAAATTCTAGGCTTGCCTTGTTTTCATCCTTCTTTCCTTAAGCCATTATCATGGTGCTATAGATCGACTTCTTCAAAGCAGAACAGAGTAGACAGTGGCAGCGGGCTACAGTGTATGGTAGAGAAAAGTTATTTCTTCATTTTCTTCATTAGTTTTTACTAGAATTTTTATGGTACCAACGTTCATCTAGTTAATGCGACTTGTATCGATGTGCTGGTGAATTTCTATATTTATCAAGAAATACAATATTAACTAAGTAATATGGTGTTTTTCGATCACCAATGATGTCAACAATGCTGATGAAGTCTAACAATGTTACTAGTGAGTATTTGTTTTTACATAGAAATACAATATTTTCATATTAATACAATATTTCTCGGACCAAAGAGGTTACTACTAAATTTTTGCATTTATATAGAAATACAATATCTACATGTTAATAAAATATATCCCGGCCACAGGCAACGACGACAAGCTGTAGCATATGGCAAAGAAAATTACTTTCTTTGTTTTCTTCATCGGTTTCTACTAGTATTTTTTATGGCACCAACATTCATCTAGTAAGGATGATTGCTATTGACGTGTCGGTGAATTTTTATATTTACCAAGAAATACAATATTAACCAAGTAATTCGATATTTCTCAGTCACCGATGACGTCAACATTGCCGATTGGGTCCGGCAATGTCACTAGTGAGTTTTTGTTTTTACGTGGAAATACAGTATTTTCATGTTATTATGGTATTTGTCAAGACCAGGGAGGTTGTTGCTAAATTTTTGTATTTATATAGGATTACAATATCTACATATTAATACAATATATCCCAGCCGCCGACGACAATGCCGGTAAATTTTTATATTTACATTAAAATATAGTATTTCTATGTTAAGATGGAATTTTCCAAGTCTAGGGAGGTATAATCCATAAACATGAATTCATATTAATATGTTATGTAAAAATAGAAAGTCATATAAGTATTGAATAATATGGGTGCTCCTTGTTTGTGTTAGATGGTTTTAGATAGTGACAGAAATTAATAAGAAAAAGTATCAAAATGTTTTTGTTTTAAAAAATGAGAATTTTTTGAGAATTATACTGAAAGTATTTTTAAAATTTTTATCTCGAAAACGTGTGAAAACATTTCCAAGAATTTTGAGAACAAAAACAAATAGAGCCACTATGTATGATCATCAAAATAAGAACTATCATAAGACTAATAAACTAGCATAACAATTGATCCAACAAAAAAAGAAAAAAAAAACTTAACATGACTACTAATCGAACCAATTAAGACGAAACAAACATAACAAAACTACTAATCTAGCCAATAAGAAACCTAACACTAATTTCAGTCTTCATTGTTGACACCGAAAAAGAAGCTCACTTTTGCAATGCATTTTTTATTAGAAATAGAAAAGCATTTAATTGAGTATCATCGGGGACATCAATGTTTAACAATTTAGTTTAAACTTCTTTATCTAAGATATGTAGCTATGATTTTTCAGCAATAACATTGCCCTCTTTGATGGCATCATTTGCATTATTCATACCAGATTGAAGCATTGAAATATGCTTGTTAAGTGAATTAATCATAAAAGCTTTTCTTTTAACACTATTTGATGCATTTGCAACTTGAGAATTATTTTGAGGCAATAAGGGCTCAACACTATCAATGGTTACCTCATCAAACTACTCAACACCCATAGATTGATTGGAGCTAGTTTCTCCATGCCATTGTCAGACTTTCTCTTTTACTGCCAATAGCAATTTCATCATTAGCGTTATCTTTTACAAAAAGCTCATTTAATATGTCATAAAATTGAATCTCAATATAACTCCATTTATTTGCACTAGGTTTATAGCCTGCAGCATATAATGTAGTACAGCTTAAACGTCAAAGCAAAAAAAATTAACACAAAAAAAATATAAGATTATAAAACCAAACCTCAATGAGAATGTTCCATACCTCTAGCTCTGCTTCAAACATCTTTGTTAATAGACTCCAAGCAAAACCACTTGAGCCTTTGAAATGATCATGATATGTATTAGAATTAGTTTTCCAAGTCTTAATTCAACTTTCTAAATGGTCTTTGTCAAAAGGATATTTGAGCTCATCTCGACGTATTATCAAAACATTATTATAATAGTAGTAGTAAATGTACCATCAACTCTATTTCCGTTCACTTGTCGCTCTAACAAGGTATCAACCAATACAACATCCATTTCCTCTAACCATCTTATGTTATCTTTTCATGACTCTTCACTGTCAACAATGTCTTTCTCTGATTTCTTAGTCATGTGGATAAACTGCATGTTGAAGACCAACTCAATATACAATAAAAACACATAAAAATATAATTTTGCATTCATAAACAAAATAAATAGTCTGTAGATCCATCTATAGATTCAAACACAACAAAAAATTAGCAAAACAAATCAACCAACAAGAAAAGATAGGATAACAATGCTCTTGGAGGCTTTTTTCCTTCCTTTTTTTAATTGTTCATGGCATAGCCTAGTACTCTATTTATATGGGCAATGGCAATTTTACACAAATCGTGATATTTCTCGTAACAAAAGTATAAAACCAATAAGTTGGGATTTTCTTATAAACTTAAGTTGGGATTTTCTTATAAACTTCAATCTCTTATGGGGAGTAAGTGTACAATCAAACTAAAATAAAATGATTTCATAAATGAAGTTAAAACTAAACCTTTTCAACCATAATATAAACTCTCTAAAATTGGACCTCAAACTTACAACAAACCTAAGTGGATTTACCATATAGCAATATAAATAACAATACAAGTTTATATTAAAACAAGGCATGAAATTCGTCTGGTTAAGGAATAAAATAGAGGGCATAGTCTACATTTTCTACATTACTATCAAACTATCTTTTTCTACTTAACATGTGCTTAATATAATAAACTAGTAATAAATTACTATCAAACCACATTTTCTACTGTTGGACATAGTCTCGTCACATGTAGTGTGCTATTTTGTTCCCTATATTTGCTTCCTTTTCAGCTTCTTTGTTATTCTTTGGTGTAAGATAAACACTTTCTATCTTAGACTCTCTTTCCAAGAGCTCTTTATCAACCACTTCAATCATTTGTTCATCAAGATCTAACACAATTTATGTGGCTACTTTAATAGGATAATCTTGTTCTGCACCATTAGAAACTATAGGGGAATCGCTTTTTAAGCATTCCAAAAGCTCTCTCTATGACATTGCATAGTGAAGCATGACAAAGTTTAGACAATTCTTGACAATTTTCAGGACCATGAGTAGAGTATTCTTTTAAGTTATACCACACTCCTCTATATGATGTGACCAAGGGCAATGCTAGAAAACTTAGTTGGGAAGGGTGGAGTGTATACTAACATTGTTAAGAAAAATTAAATGAAGCTTATAGAACTTTAAGGAGGCGGAACATAATTTTAGAGAGGGCAAAATATGATTTTGAAAGGAGTGGAATGTAATTTTTATGAAATTTTATGTAAAATATTGAATTTAAAAAAAGTTAAGGGACGGCCGCTCACCCTCGTCTATATGTAGCTCCGCCCTTGGCTATGATTGGTCTACTATGCAACATGTAAACCACGTCAACCAAATAGTATTTTCTTGATGAAATAAAGTTTGAATTTTTAGTCTTAATATTGTAATTAAATAGTTTTAAAAACTTAAGAATACTAAATATTACCTTTAGGAATTATGAGTTTATCTTTCCTAGATAAAGCATTTTTATAATTCTTCAAGGTCAATTGCAGTTCCTTCCCATGCAAGTAACACATATGTAAACCTCATATTGAACCCACAAGCTGCCATAATATTTTATGTTGGATAGTGTTTCCTCCTACGATATCATGGAGCCTCTTTCTTAGATACATTTATGTTAATATTGATGCTCTTAAAGCATACGATGTTTTGTAAATGATATATTTATAAATAAATTAAGTGAATTTATTTATCACATTTATGTGTATGTATTTTTGAATACTTTATGAATATTATTAAAATTCTAAAATTATCTATATGACTTTAAACATTATATGTAAGTGTTATATACAAGAAGGATAATATTTAAGGATAAGAAATAAAATAGTCAATAACATATAATTAATTATTAAATTAAAGTATGGTATCTCTAATTGAGTGTTACTAATGCAGGTCATTTTTATGAAGAATAAAACGGTCTTATCTGAATCATTAATGATCATTAAATGAGCACGTTGTACATAATGAGATTATATAGGACCGAAACATGATGTGATATTAATAACTAATAATTTTTGTTAAATATAACAAGTTCTAATCATATCGACCGATGGTCATATATAAGATGATATTAATTATGAGTTATTATTAGACTCATATTTATGGATTTATATCTTTTGATTTACTCAGTACAGATTTGAGAATTTAATTATATCCCTTGTATTTTAGAGGCATAATGAAGTAAGTTGCCGAGAATGTTAATATTATAAGATAGAATCTATTCCTTCCCTAAGGCAAAACAGATAAATAAATCTCCTAAGTATTGATTCAGGGTTTAAATATTAAGAGCGCTCAATTTATGTTTAATTTCATGAATTAATAATTCATTAAAATGTCAATGGCACTCAAGGATAAAGAAATAATTAAAGAAACTAAAGGAATTTGCTTAGCTCTAATTATGAAATACTTATAGAGGATCGACTTATATATAGTGGCTATATTAAGCAGACGACTCTAAGAAATAAGTAATTATATATCTATAATTTCAAGAGTACAATTCTAAGTATTTAGTGAAGTTATATTGGAATTAATAAAAGAGTAATATATTAATTAAAGAGTTTAATTAATATATTGGTTTTATTCGAGTTTGAAATTATGGGTCCATTAGTCCTCTTGCAATTCTTGTAAATACTGTTTGGACATGGTGAAATTATTTAAATAATTGTTTTAGAATTATGAAATTCTAAATTAAATATCACTCAAAATAAATTAATTCTAAATTAATTTATAATTATTAAATAATTAGATTATTTACTAAATAAAATAAATTAATTAATTTTGAGTAACACAGTAAGTTGGTCCCACTATGTGGGTGGCACACATAGTGGGAGGGTGCTAATGTGTGTATGGTACCTATAGCATAAAGGGAAAGTCCCTTATGCATATCAAAGCTTATTTATAAAGTTTTCATATGTAGTATTTCAACTTTTGAATAAATATAATTTAATTTAAATATGGGTTGAATGTAGAGACAAATGAAATTTGGTAAAAAGCATATTTTCTTTCTTCTTTCTCCTCTTGTTGGCACCATAATCACTCACAAATAAGTAAATTTTGATATATATTACAAGACCCAATTAATTATTTATTTTCATAGGCATATAGAGAGAAAAAAAAAAGAGAGAAGAAAAGTTCTTCATTCCAAGACTCAATTTGCTCATGTGTTCAGATTAATGGGCAACTTAAATAAATTGAGTGATCTTTTAGAAACCATATTACTTTCTACACGTATGTCTATCGTGGTGCCAAAGACTAGGCGAAGAAAGTAGTGGTTCGACTTATAGAGGTTGCTACACATTTGATTCCGACTCTCTCTTCGGCTGAGTAAGCAAAGTTTGATATATATTTTTTATGCGTCAAATGAATATAATAATATATTGCGTGTTTTACAAAAATTTTGAAAAAAATTTTGTTATATATGTTCCAAACTATAACGACGTTTCTGCTGTTTTTGTGAAAATATTTTTCCAAAACCAACAATTGATATCAGAGCAAGGCGAAAAAATATATAAATTTAAGCTGTTGATTATGAGGCAATCATTTTTAAATACATACATTTATTCTCTGTCATGTATATATGTGATAGATAGGCACTCTGCATTAATATGTATGTTTAATGTTTATTATTCATGTAATGAATGGTGAATGTTTGGACGATGGATTTGGTCATTAATGATATGGTTTTGAGGATTTCTTTGATAATTGTTATTTTCTTTTCATTAGAATTGATGTTTGGCCGAAATTAAAAGGTTAGGACTTTTTGTAATTTATTTATTATTTTTTTTGCAATGTTATTATTTTAACTACGTCTTTATTTTTTTGTTTTGTTCAATGTTATAGTTCACTATGCTAAAGTCTTTATCCATTGGGCTAATGGCCTAAATAATAAATGCATTTTCTTTAGCATGATATTATTTTGTCCAATGTTTGTTTCGTTCAACGTGAAATGAGGTGAGTTTAACTAATTTTTAGAAGCCATATGGTAAGCTTATGTTATCCCTTTGCATGCACACACGTGTGAGTTGTTTACTACTCAATGGTGGTACTCAAAAGAAGAACATTTCTTCAAGACAAAAACTAAAACCCTATTTTGTTTTTATCACATCATAAAAATGTTTTATTCCTCAACTTCTTATATTTACTGCTTTTTTATTATTAGACTTGTATATTATAATGTATGTTGGGATAATTTCCAAATATGTAGATGAAATAGCTAATCAAGTAACATCAAAGCCCCCACCGAGCCTCTCATCTTCATGATGATCCCTTGACAGCTTATAACATCTTCTAAATTATAGTATGGACCTATTAATAATCTTTTGTTGACAATTCTAAAAAGGAAAAAACTGAATTGAGGATAATTACATGACATAGTATTTTAATGTGGAAGGAGTGTTGTCCTTGGTCAAGTCTCAAAAGGGTGGTATTTGTCACCCTACGGAAAAAAAAGAAAAAGAAAAAGAAAAAAGATTAAAACAAAAAGGCCAAAATCTAGAGCAAAGCCACCCTTAAATACAAGGTTTAAGGAGCATATTACGTTTAGTCCAACGCTAGTTTTCCTTATTTGATGTTAAAACATGTGATAAGTCCCTCATTAATTTAATAGAATAAAGTGTTATTCTTTAAATGTCAATAGGACTTACGTAACTTGCATCCTCACTAGGGATGATGTTATCCATGTTTGGCTGAGTGGTGGAAACCACGGTTCCCACCACAAACTCAGTTATGAACAGTATAAAGCTCTCACATGCTACAGTAAAAATAAAAAATAAAAAAATAAAAAAATTACTACAGTGTAAAGCTCTCATAAGCTACAGTAAAACTGGTTCTACCTACTGGTTCCCACCACCTTTCCAAACACAAGAGTCCAGTGGCAAAATTTAACGCCTTTTGTATTTATATTCCTCCATATAAGGGAGTTGGTCCTTGTACGCCCTACATTGTTTTTATCAAACCCATTGATTCTCTCATGAGAACCCAAGCATAGGTAGGTTTTTAGCAGCAAAAACCAGCCGCTCATTAGTACTTGGGTCCAAAGAAAAATTCTTCCCACCAAAATATGTAGTCTAAAAATATATCCTAGACCCTATCCCCACAAAATATAACCTAGACCTGAAACTCTTGACAATAAAAGCCAGTAAATAAATGATTAGTAGGGTGTTTGGTAGGGTGATTAGACCTGTTATTATAGTATATTAAAGCTTTACATTGTAGTATATTTTTTATTGTTATTATAGCATGTGAGAGCTTTATACTGTTTATAACTAAGATAGTGGTCCGGACTGACGTGCCAAATAAAGCATAGGTCGATATGGAACATCTTGCGAGATGTTGACGGCTGGGGTTTAAAAACTTCAAGAGAAAAGGGATGCCATTGAAAGGTTCGTAAGCCTGATCTTCACACACATAAGCAGTGAAAACATTACCTCCGGAACGAAGAACCCTCCCAATTTTAAGTAGGATGATTTGTTTCGTCAGGTGGTTTTTTGTGAAATTTACATGCAATCCAATCAGCAGTTTTACAATCAATTAATTTTTAACATCCATTTTTTTAAGCAGATTTTTTTTTTTTTTTAAAGAAATCTAGAGCTAGACAATAAATCTAATACCCACTGTTAAACTAAGGAGACCTCAACCCTTTTATGTACTAATTAACCGTATTCAAATAACTAGACACCCAAACTCTAAGTTTATTATATTTCCTATTAGCTTGGAGCTCGATTAAAGTAATGACCAGAACTTCTTGTTCGTAGTCAAAATAAGCAGATTCTGATAAGAAAATTATTTAAAACAAACCATAAAAAACAAAATAAATATTTATTTTATACTTTTAACTATAAATTTTATTTTTATAAAAATCCATAAGCGATTTTTAAAAAATCTTATAACTTTTAATGACATCACTAAGATTATAATACATTTAGGGTCCGTTTGGTAAATGGATTCGAATTAGTGATTTAACTTGAGTTAGTATGATTTGAATTAGGATTTGAGTTAGTAATTTGAATTGTGATTCGAATTGACGTTTGGATGTACATTTAAGTTTTAATTTGAGTATGGAATAAAATTAAAATTTGTGTTTGGAGAGATAGTGAAAATAGTTTTTGATTTATTAATAAATCTAATAAAATCTTAATATTAATGATCTTAAAAAATATGCAATATGGATTTTGATTTATTTATCTCTTCATTAGGAACACAGTGAAAAAAAAATCATCTCAATTGGATATCAAATGAATAAGTTATGATTTTTTTCCTCAAATATAAGAGAGAGAATTTTAGTTTTTACTATAGCAAAGATATCCGAGTATCAAAAGTTTAAGAGGAATAAAAACTTTAAAAACTTGGATTATTGATAATTAAATGATTCGAATTTTGGGGGAGACAAACGCGTATCTGAAAGATTCTTGATACTCGAATCTAAATTTGAGTCCATTGAGTTCAAAGAATGCATGAAACAAACATTTAATGCGTATAAAATGTGATAAGTGCCACAAAAGTTATGTTTTTTGTAGGTAATAAGAAATAAATTTGCTTGTTAACAAAGTAAAGTTGAAAATAATCTTATAAATTGAAGTATACTTTCATTAAACAAGACATTAATATTTCAAAAATCAAAAGAAATACACAACTGATTAAGAAAGAGAGAGGAAAAAAAAAGCAAGCATATGAAAGTAAAGCAAACTATTAATTAATCATAGATTGACTATACTTTCATCTTTCATAAATTTAGTTGTTAGTAATATAATCATTGGTACCATATTGCTACGTGACTACGTGATAAACAAAGCTTGTTAAGGTTGTGGTGTCATCGCGTCTTCGAGGGTTTCACCTTCACATTCATCTTTTGGCTTGGGTTATGGTGTCATCACACGTCCGAGAGTCAACTTCTGGTTGGGGTTATGGTGTCATCATGCCTTCGAGGACTTTAGCTGTACGTTCAGCTACCAACCATAAGTCTAAAAATTTCAAATCTAAATAATTGATCTTAGAAAAATAAAACCTGAACTAATCTAACCAGCAAAACAACCAACCCCTATCCCCCCAAAACTCCCTTCCCTCTTCTTTGTTTGCCCCTATGCATTTGAGCCTCCGTCTAGAGATGCAACAATGGGCCGGGGCCCGTGGGCTGGCCCGACCCCGACCCGGGCATGTTCTGCTACAGTGATGGCTCGACACTGTTTACGACCCGACTCGGCCCATAAATATTAGTGGGCTGGGCTGGGCCAATATATGTCAGCCCATGGCCCGGCCCGGTACGGCCCATAGAAAATCATGGGTCGGGCTGGCCCGTCTAGGCCCATAATGGGCCGGCCCATGTCGGCCCACAATAAACAATATTTTTTTATGTTTTTTTAATTTTTTTATTTTTAGTCATTTTGTAAATATCTTATGTATAATTATCCCGATTGTACTCTTTTTTCCTTACCAAGGTTTTATCACACTGAGGTTTTCTTGGAAAGGTTTTTAATGAGGCAATCGTAAATAAAATATCCTATTTTATATTTTCCTTGACTATTCAAGTTTTTATATTTGTTAACTTGTTTAAAAATTCAAAAATAACAAATAAAAATTAAAAAATTAAAAATTACATGCTTAGATAGACTGACCCATTTAAACAGATGATGGGCCAAAATAGGCCAGCCTATTTAAGGCTCACGGCCCACGGCACAGCCCATATAAAATTGGCCCATGGGCCGGGCCAGACTGAGGTAATTTTAATATGGCTAAGGAGAACGGGCCGGGCACTACCTCTGTCCCTGTTGCATTGCCCCACCTTGCGATACTTGTTACATTGCCCTCAGCCTTGTTTGGTCACAGTGTTTCCCTTGTCAGCCACCTCGCACTAAACAACCAACCCCTGTCCCCCAGCCAATTCACCGCTCCTCGTCATGGTCATGCATCCTCCAAAATGAGGTCAAGAAAGAGAGAGACAAAGATGAAAATTTTTGTTCTTGTTTTTTGTACTTTAAAATTTAAAAGCTTTTTACATTTATAAGATTTGTATTTATATATATATTAATTTTTTTTATAGTTTTAAGTTTTAATCTTTTATAAAAAAAATATAGTATTAAGATGAGAATTAACTAACTTAGTGTGATCTAGTTAGTTTTAGATCATTCAAAATTATTAATTTATAACGAAAAACACGTTTTAATTTCTTGAAAATTTGAAAAAAAAAATAAAGAAAAAATTCTTTTATGGGAATGCAAATTATAACTAATAATATATAAATTGGATTTTAACACAATCCATGAAAACTAATTTTGCCTTTTTAAGACACTCAACAAAATTTTTAGTATTTAACTTACTTAATTTGTACATCTAAATATACCTTAATTCCCAAAAATTTGCACACAAAATGCACATAAAATTTCATTATGTCTTAATCATATAACTCCATAATAAAGAATAAAATTTTGCTAATGAAATTCATTGTTTAAAACTTGATTAAATTTTAAATTTAAACTAATAATTTTTTTTTGGATATTACAACCCAACACCTTAGGACATGCATAACCCAGTTCAATGTGATCTTGTGTCATACCATGTTTGGCGTTAATTTTTTATGTTCGTGTCATCATGTTAGGCGACTCAAGTCAATTAACCTGAAATATTGGGGGACAAACGCTATGAATGAAAGTTAGACCTTGGAGAACAATCTTTGTCTACATTTTATTCACACAGTGAATATATGTGTATATATATATATATATAGAGAGAGAGAGAGAGAGAGAGAGAGAGAGAGAGAGTCAGACCTTATATAACAGAACCAAAAAAAAAAAAAGTTAGACCTCAATTTTCCTTTTCTCTTTTCGGAAGTAATCGAAATATTGAAAATTTGTCCTTGATTGACAATTGCAATGTCAATCTGTGCTTCAAAAGTTTAATTAATAATCGAGACGACATGGTCAATCTTAATCAAACACGTGGTCAACAATCACGTCATTTCTTTGCTCACAAAAAAAAAAAA